>QBDW01006466.1:0-16807 GCA_003261595.1 Maconellicoccus hirsutus | reverse complement strand
TCTTGTTAAACCAGTTTTTACGAGGATATAAGCAAAAAACTGGTTGGGGGTTCAAGATCCTCATAAATGGAGGTGTCTACGAACACGAAATTTATCTAGCTTTGTAACGGGCATTTAATTTCAAGTATATACCTAATTTCACCTTCCTCTTTTCATTTTGTAACCTTAAACGTGGCATGAACTTAGCCGCTATATGCCGATATACGCCTGAAAACTACACGTCATGGTTTCTGAGGAATTTCTGGAGTTCTACTCAAGCTATGAACTTTGTTGATAGCTCATTTTAAAGAAAAAAGTTTGACGAGTAACTTTTATTTGAACATTTTTCAACGTTAAAGCGTCGGTTTTGAAAAAAATCAGAAGTAAAACAAAATTTGTCTGCCACAATACGAATTCTTGAGTTTTTCCTCAAATATGAGTGAAATGTTGAATGAAACATAAGTTTCTATGCATCGTTGGAAAGCTGAGGAAATTCTCTTTCTAATGAGCTATAGACCAACTCAATTGGTTGATTTCTCCATTTTTCGAGATTTTTTCTAAAAAGCTCAAATTTTCAACTTTAAGCTCAATTTTGAGGAACTTGTAACCTTTTTCTCGAAGTACCGGCAATTTATTCGTACTCAGGGGGTTCAAGTTGTATGAAATCCACTCCCGGTTCGTGGTTGCCAAGGTACGCGAAATCATCATATCATTTTTAGCGTAGAGAAACATAGTATTAAAATTTTTTTCAAAAAATATCGAACAAACGAGCCCTACATACTGGAAAAAGTGCTTCAGCAGCCGTGATCAGCTGATTGGCGTTAACGCACTAAACGCCGATCAGCTGATGGCAAACGAAGCAGCAGTGGAGCAGTGGTATGTAACGCGTTTACAATCACGAAATATTAGTAACGCTATCTATCGTCATAGCGGTTATTCAGCTTTTTATGCGCAACCATTTTGCTATACCAGTGGGCTATCTTTGTATACGTTAATCTATGATAATAATTAAAAATACGAATTAAAAAGTAAACAAAATGAAAGTGATAATAATGTTGGTTACATCTGGTCACACTGATTTCTTAAAGTAGGATAATAAGAATAGGTAAGCATGAGAATTTTTATATCTTCGTGCGGCAGCACTTGTTTATTCGTGAATTTTTCGTTTCTTTTATGACATTAATGATCGCGCCATTTTATTTCTTGTTTCGTCGTTTCTTAGTAGAATTGTAAGTTGAAGTCGGCCTTTTCGTGGAAATGTGATTTGTTTCAGATTTAGCCGGATTACGTAAATGTGTTCGTTAATTAAATATTTTCGTGTTTGTGTTTGATGAAGTGAAATAAACCTTTTTGCGTGGAATCTACGTTATTGAAGATGTAAGTTGAAAAACACGTTGTACTTTGCAAAGTATTCTTATGTTCGTATCGTTAATGCGAAATCAATCGTTTTTTTCAGCTTAGATTTTGTAACCGTAAGTCATTTTAATTATTTGCTGTTCCTTGTCGCAGTGGGTAAGTGTTTCTATTCTACTAATTGTTATAATTGCATGCTTCTACCAGCAATGTATGTTCGTCATGTCAAAAATTGTTATACGGATTAAGACTGCTCCGGAATCTTAACTCGTAGATTTTTCCAAGTTCGAATTTGCCTCTGTATGTTGCTTTACTATTAATTGCAAGGAATTCATCGGTGCTACCCGTTTTCGCGACCGATTTCTTTGTCGTTTGATTGGGAAAATTTTTCACCGAATATGTATTGAATCCTACGTTATGTGTATCGTTTTGACATGATTTTTCGCGAGAAATTCAGCCGTGTAATTAGTTTTACGTTTTGTCTTTTTAAATGCGTATCTATAAATTACGTACAATTTACCTACATAACTCGATATTTATTTGTTCAAGAAAACGGGTGGTCATGCTAAGGGAAACAGTTGTGATGCGCAAACGTACATTTTCCGCTGGTGCGCAGTGGCGGGTATCAACTTGACGGGCGATTCTTTAATATATGACGTATTTTAAAGCGATAACTATCGATTTTATCAGTACACCGTGCTTGAACTTGTTTATTGGTGTTATTTCTTGAGCGCACGCGTTGAAATGTTTTAACAAGAAAAAAAATTCATCCTTCGATTCGGCGCCTAAATTTTATTTTGCGATATTTACGACTACGCACATTACGTCCGGTTGATGTTAGTACCCCTCAGCGCAAAAATCCCATCACCGTAGATTAGTATTACAATTAAATTATTTTTAAGTCTAATCGATGTTTATAAATCGTTATTTTGATAAAATGGAAAATTTAAGTTGACATTAATAATTTAAGAACGAAAAATAATCATTAATAATCGATGATTCCCTTTTTTCGTACGTTTTTTTGTGCTGTAGTTTGCACGCACTGACATCCCTATTTACATTGTTTGTAATCTGCGTAAGTGTTGCCACTTTTTACACGTTAGCTGTGTCGTTGGGATTTTTACGCTGAGGGGTACTAACAGTACTAAGATCAACCGGACGTACTGTACGTATTTGTATGTACAAAATTGAAAAAAAAAATTAGGGGAAGACGAAAAAAACACTAAGAAATGTACATGAAAAAAAATTATTTTTGAAACGTTAATTTGGTAATTTCGGAAACAACTTTGGAAACATGTTTTTTTCTAAAATTATTTCAATTCAGTTGCATAACAATGAAAAGCATATATCAAATAAATCTTCTTCTTCTCAACCTTTAACCGAAATCCATCTCTAAAAAAGCTTTAAACTCCTCCACTCTGTATTGATCGCCTAAACACCAAAGAAAAAATTCGTTCCATTCGTATTGCTCTAAATCGACTTCGTTATTATTAGTCAAGAATACTCTGGAATTCTCCAAAGCCTCGTCTTTCACTCTACGTATCTGTTCCTCATCACACAAGCGTTCCAATGCTTTGGTAACTCTACTTGTCACAATGTAGATGCCTTCATCGAAAAAGAAATCATCAAAACATGACTTCGCGACGTTCTCTTTATACTCATCAATTGCTCTAGAGTCGCCATCTTTGGCATCGTTGATAAACTCGATCATCGCGTTGATCTCTTGATCCTCGATTAATTTGCGTTTTTCGTCCTCGCACATGAAATCCCAATCGTGTTGACAATTTAATAACCAATTCCCTACTCTATTCGGATTCGGTAACAAGGTCTTTTTCATCTCCTTGACACGACTCGCATCCGATGACGCGAACAATTCGAGGAAATCGTTGAGAGATGCGAAATCGCAATACGTCGCCATCCTTGAGTAATCATCTTTGATCACGTTTGACGAAGCAGCTTCTTCTATGAATCTAACAACATCATCGGTATTTTTATCCAAACAGATATCGATGAATTCGCGAACATCTCGAGGTCTACTTCGCGGCACCATCGAAGACCATTCTTTCCACCAAAATTGCCTCCGTTCTCTCGCATCGACGCAATGTAACACTCTCGACACGAATTCTTCATCTTTGCACGTTATATCCGATAACGCATTGTATGTGAGACACAAATCACGGATATACGCGTTATTTTCAAATCGGAAGGCGAATTTTTTCAACGAATCCGGAGCTTCGTCCCATATCTGGACTAGAATCTCGCTGGGAATGTATTCAACGTGCTCGTGATTATAGAATATCCAAATTGATACGATTTCGCGCATCAACGCCACGAATTCTTCGCCTCTTACGTCATTCTTAGCATGATGCCAAGTATTAGCTGCGTGCTGTGCATATGCCGGATCTACGATGAAGCTCTTCATAATGACAAAGAAGTTGGGCGACGAGAATAAGCGACGTTGCAACATCTGGTTCAAATTTTGGATCAGTAATTTGGCAAAAGGTGCCCCTCGATAGCGTACCAATTCCATTCCGCGAGAAAGTTTCTCGTCGTCGTCTAATCGATGGAAGTAATATTCGAATGCGACGTAATGACCTGTATTCATCAAAGGTATCATGCGACTTTCGGCGGAGGTCGCCTGATCACCTGGCACCTCCGGCGGATTACCGGCCATCACCGCGTTCCAATAGAATAACATAGGATTCGCGTAGAAATCCGGCAAATCCGGTTCGTGAGCGTTGCGTTGCCGCACTCGGTGCCATATCTTTTTGATGTGCTCCTCCATACAATACAAACAAGCGAACCTGTACTTCAGCACGTCGTCCAATTCGCCATCAGCAACTAAACTAGCGGCGGTCCCCTTTGAATCTATTGTACCATCGGGACGCCATGCTAAATTTGCGAAATATTTCTTTAAAACAAATCGTACAGCCCCATCGAATGATATACTCCGACCGTGGTAACGTCTCCATCTCGATACCTCTGCAGCAACCGATTCGATTTGTTTTCTAATTGCGTCACCGGTACAACCCGGCATCTTTAGGGTATCCGCCATTTGTCGAATTCCCTCATCCAAATCGTCGTACCTGGAGTATTCGTCTGTGAGATCGAGATCGCCATCGTGGATACGATACGACCACATATCTAGTGCTATTCTCACCGCTGCCATTGTTTCCAGCCTCGGAACCGGTTCGTAAAATAAGAGGCGATTATCGAACGTCATAATTGGTCGAATCCTTTTTTTCCTCGGGATATATACGCCTTTTTACCTTTTACTTTCGGGTGGAGATGTAACGAGGCGGAGTTTATGAGCTGGAGCACACGTCGTTATGATCTGGAACCGAACGTAGGATCGAATGTAGTTTCCCTAGAGTTTCGTCGAAGTATAATGCTACAATTTACCGAGGAAGCGCCAAGGGGGGGAGATGAAATTATTTGTTAAATATTATTTTTTTTAATCGATTGAGAGATTACTCGAATTTGCATGTCCTCAGCGATGACGTCATGTTTTGAAAAAAAATTAATTTTTATAAATTAAAAATAAGAATTAAATTTTTGGTGATTTTAACGTCGATTTTAGTGGTAAAAAGCAAACCAATTTCTTTGAACGTCTGTAAAAAATTTGTAATCCCCCCGCCTAATTTTTGAAAAATATTTTTTTTTATTGAAAAAGTGTTATTTTCTGAAGCTCTAAAACTTTTGTACGAACGTGTTCACAATATTTTTACAATTAGTGAAACGGTGTATGTATCAGGTATTGAAAGTAGTGAAAAAGTAGTGAATTTTGTCTAAAAGTAGTGCAAGAATAAAATACCCAAAGATGCGAAATATTTTTAAAAAAACAAGAATTATTCATGTTTGATAAAAGACCGTCAATTTTTTATAAATTGGCAGCACTGTTGCGAAATATGTGACGTCATGTATGTATTTTTTTTAATAAGCGTACAATGCGTTTAGTTTGTTTATAATTTTAGGCCAATTTTTTTTCAATTACAGATTTTTAAAAATCTGAAATTTGAATTCGTTGTAGTGGGAGGGGCGAGGAGGTGTTGACGTTGAAAGGTTTTTGAAAATGTGATAAAAATGCAGTGAAAAGAACTGATTTTCATTTAGATACCCTGAATTTATCGCCAAAAAAGTACAGTGTAAAAAACCATTTACTCTCCCCCCTCCCGCCATCGTAAGGGGGTATCAATTTTTTTTGGTTTTGGCATTTTTTATGCCAGGCCGCGCGTAACCATGAATGACGCGCTATTGTTCAGCGAGAAATACCAATGGACGGACGTATGTTTGAACTCGCAATTTAAATAATTTTTTTCTCAAAATCAATCGATTTTTGGGTTACGGATCATATGACAGTTTTTGTTTTAAATAATTTCAAGAATATTTTACGATTTTTTTGGAATTAAAATAGTTGATTTTTGTATGATTTTTTTCGTCGTAATTTGCTTTTTTGAATTTCTCAAATATTAAATCAAAGACCGAGATAGTAAAACACATCAAAATAATAAATTCTAACCAAATATTTCGTTTTTTTTTTTTACTGTATATGTAAGGTGAATAAAATTTATACCATTGTCAATTTACGATTGATTTAACTCCTGATAACTGCTTATTTTCGGGTTTTTAATGGTTTTGCAGTTTTTTACAACGGCTCCGTGGAGGCCAAAATTTAATAAAAAATAAACGACATGTAGGGGTTTAAAATATGTTGAAAAATTGAAGTTTGAAAATTTTGCTTAGGGAAGTAAATACTTGAAAAAAGAAAGTAAAGTCGAATACCACTCTTTGGAGAGCATAAAATTGGAGTGGGAGTTGTTGATTTTTGTGGAAGTCCTCTTTTTAAAGATGCATCACGTAGCAAAATTTTAATTACTTCCATCTACTGTAATAAAAAAAAATTTTATCCGAGTTTCATACCTACTTATTGATTATAATGGAATAAAATTTCTAAAAGTTACGTTAAATTTTTTAAAACTAAACTGAAATTTTTCGAAATGTAACAATGTGCACCACGAAATCATGGAATAACAACGAATGTGTTTGAAACAAGGAAAACAAATCGTATGCAATTACTCATTATTACGTAATTTTGCAATAACCATAAGCGCGAGGTATTGTACTATTTTTATGGTATGAAGGTCGTAATGCGCCATCTACACATTTTTTTCGGAACTTCGAATGTTAGGTTCGAATCTTGGCGCCGCCTGAACTTTGATTTTTTTTTACAAGTCCCTTTCGGAATACTTCGGGTATTATCGGAATTACTTGGAATGATGTTTTACTTACATTAGAAATGTTGACAAATTTTTTTAATGAATTAAAAATAAAAGACGTGATGTGTGTTAAATGACGAAAATTAAAAAATAAAATAAAATAAACTTTATTATTCAAAAAAAAAATAATTGAATAAGAATATGAATTTTGATTTTTTTTCCTAAATAGGATAAGTGAAAAAAAAATCAATTTTTGGTTTGGTTTCTTGAAAATAGTAAAAAATGTGAATATTTTTGGTTTCGTCATTTGAAAAAAAAAATGTAAAACTAGTGTATTAAAATTTATTTAATTTTTCATTTTTACCTAGTTTGATTTTTTTATTTATTAAAAAAAATATCAACTTTTCCAATGCATACGTAATACATTTGAATTGAAGTATTTCCGATGATATCCGAAGGGTATTTGAGAAAAAAACCCTCGAATTTCAGGTGCCACCAGACTCAAGCACATTCTCCACGCTCTGTTAGGGCTCGGCTAGACGAACAATGCGAAGCGATTCGTTGCTGCAAAATCGCATTTTCGCGTGAATGGTTGTACGGCAGTGATTTTGTACATGTACAAAATATGTTGTACCATAAAATAAGAGTATCAAATGGAATCGATTACTTCTTCAGAAGTATCAATACCTAATAAAATGAGGTGAAAATTGGAATATCTCGGTAGTCTGCTTAGTACCTACCAGAGTACTGCACGGTAGACGATTTTGTAAATTGAAAATCCTTATTTTCGTTGGCAAATCTAGCGAATTCGTCCGAAAACGAATTCGATGTTGAGGTTGATTCGTCTGGTGATGATTTGTGTTCGTTTAAGTACTCACTCACTTATTTTTCAACTTTTTTCTTTAAATCTTTCTCATTAAATTTTAACTCGTTGAAGTTTGGGTCTAGAAAAGTGGCTACGTGATGTAGCGTTTCAATTTTGAACAGATCACATATCGAATTTAGTGCCGTTTTGGCTAATTTATGAAAAATTATCTTACTACGGTTGTGCAAAAATACATCATTATTGCTGTCCTCCTCGTCAATATTTCTCCACATCTGATTTGTCAGAGACGATAATATAATTTTTTAAGCTTTCATTTAAATTTTGAATCGTGAAGTTAACGTAGCCAAAAAAAAGATTTTTTTTGGTTTCGAAGCTTTCAGTCGCATTTTTGAAGGGGTCAAAAAATTTATAACACTTCTTAGCAAATCAGGATCTATGCTGTCGAGTAGATGTTGATTATGTTCCCATACAATATTTGGATTTTATTTAAATTAATATAAACTGAATTCAGCATCTTCCAATTCGTATTCCATCGCGTGATGCATTCTTGTTGTAACATGTTGTCCAGGTTGTTTGTATCCCCGCTTTTTTTCGTATACCTCACCAAAGATTTACAAGCAGAAATTAATAAAGAGATTTCCGGAACCTCCGCCTCCAAAAACTCGCAAAATGTTTCTTTCAAAACGTTGTCCA
Organism: Maconellicoccus hirsutus; assembly: GCA_003261595.1. Lineage (NCBI taxonomy): Eukaryota > Metazoa > Arthropoda > Insecta > Hemiptera > Pseudococcidae > Maconellicoccus > Maconellicoccus hirsutus. The sequence goes on along the minus strand of QBDW01006466.1, from coordinate 8,740 downwards.
GAAGATGTGCGTTACAATTAAAATTTACGCACCCGAGCTCTCTGAGCGCGTTCAAAATATTTGACCCTCGATCGGTCACGAAAATTATATTTTTGATATTTTCTCTACCTAAACACAAATCGTCAAACTTTTTATGGCATATTTTCACGATATTTTTTGCGGGGTTTCTTTCATCGGGTTCGAAATCTTCCATGTATTAAATCGTTTAAATGTTACATAAACATTTTTCTAACAATGAAAGATGAGTACGCAACCAAAACCAAATTATATAAATAGTTATTTACATAATTATAATACATAATTACGAGGGTCTGCCACGTAAATCATATGCATTCAGGTAGGATTGCCTAAGTGCCAACAGATTACTGTCGGAATTTACAATAATACCGCAATCATCGAAATGCTATCGTGGACAAATTTGATAGACGCTCTTGCGTCATGGTAGATCGGAGGAATGTCTTTATACGTTTTAACGCACTCATACTTCTTTCCGTGGACGCTGTGGTAGCTGGTAATCTGGTATAGTTAAGTAGCAACGTTATCAGTTTCACGAGTTGTGGCAAACATTCCGCTATGTTTGTGCTTAGTAACAGTTTCAACATTTATCCTGAGGAGGCAAATGCTTATCGGTGTTCGCATAAACGTACAGACCGTCCGGTTGATCTTGGTACCCCTCAGCGCAAAAATCCCATCAACGTAGCTGACGCGTAAAAAATGGCGACACTTACACATGTTACAAACAACGTAAATGGGGACGTCAGTGCGTGCAAATTATAGCACAAAAAAAATGTACGAAAAAAGTAAATTATCGATTATTAATGACTATTTTTGGTTTTTAAATTATTAATATCAACTTGAATTCTTTATTTTATTAAAATATCAATTTACAAATATCAATCAGGGTTTAAAATAATTTATTCGTATTATTCATCTATAGCGGTGGGGTTTTCGCGCTGAGGGGTACCAAGATCAACCGGACGGTCTGTACATCAGCTCGTGTTTCAATTGATTGGAGTCAAAAAAAGGATAAGTTTGAAGTAATGCGGTAAAAGGTTCTTCGGGGGAAATTTTTGTGATACATTGGGAATTTCGAATGCTCGAGCAGTTGATAGAAAGTCAGTTCAGGGAAATCTCGAAAACGATTTTCCATTTGGACTATTACATTATCAAGAATTTCAGAAGTTATTCGTTTCAAAAACTTGACGGCTTTCTCATCGAAATAGATTCGCGGTTGTGGTTCGCCTTTTTCGTTTTCATTTTCAGCGTCAGCATCTTCATCTTCATTGTCGTGGTGAATTCGTTGTAACATTCTTTGAGATTCTTGGATGCATTTATTCACCAAATCTTCGTTTCGAAGACTTGGAAGGAGATTTTGGGTATTACATCCGTGATTACCGAAAATTTACACGTAATTACCGGTAATATTCGCGTAATTACCGTAACTGTTGCGTAATTACGCAAATGTTACCGGTAATTACGCGTAAATTACCAATTTTTATAGATATATTACCTGTCATTACGAAAAAAATTACTCAAAATTAAAAGTAATTACTCGTAAATTACCGGTCATTACACAAAAGTTACGGTAATTACGCGAATATTACCGGTAATTACGTGTAAATTTTCGGTTATCACGGATATCATACTTTTTGCGCACAATCACGGCCGGTTATGTCTTATGGAAATAAAAAATTACATTATATAGTTCACCGGCATAACACCATCAGCGCCACTATTTTTACGAATAAAATATATTTGGTTGTTAGCTACAGTTTCCATTTTCTTCATCTGAGAAAATGATATTGTTTTCAGTGTTACAAAGCAGGGCAGAGCAGAAGGTAAGGACGGGTTACATTTTGGGAAAATAAAAATAATTACACAAAACAAAAATAAAAAAATAAACAAAACATGCGACAGTGGCGCTAATTGACTGCGGTGTCATACCTGCGAACTAAATAAATTCCACAGAAAAAAAATCGCTGACCAAAAATTTTACATTGAGATGCCTATCTATTTTAAACGAAGTTTATTATATAATCTTTGCGCACAATATTGAAAACAGTTTTAAGAAACATTTTATCGCAGTTTTTTTTCCTCGAATCTACCTTCGCCACTGTAGAAATCATTACAATGACGCAATTACTTTTTTTTCAGCTATAATAAAAAAAGAAACACTCATATCTCAAATTTATGTAACACCTGACGAGTTAAGAGAAATTACTGAAAGAAAAATATTGAAAGAAATTTTACCTTCGTTGATTAAATTTTTTATTTGACTACAAAACTTTGCCCTTTCTTCTTCTGCAATGGCCTGAATACGTCTGGACAGTGTGGTTGGATGAGGAAGGATATCATCCAAATTGAAATTGTTCATGTTATCCATTCCTAGAATCGCTCCCGCCTCCATGCTAAAATTTAATACAATCTTGGAATCCATTTCCCGCCACAACATTGAAAGACCTCAAATCTTTCGCACACAGCCACACACACTTTTTGATGCACTCCTCCTTCATTGATTGAGGCACCTTGAATTTTTTTTACTGCAGAATTATTCTCCTCCCTTGGATCATTTCCTCTGGAATGCAGTTTTGTGCATTTATGCCATCGCAAATTCGTTGTACTTCCGCTTAGTAATGAAGTTACAGAAATTAAAGGTATCGATATCGCACAAAAAATTAAAAATCGATTTAAGAGTTTTTGACGGTTCTGCCGGCTTCAGATTGTTTTGAACGACGTTTCGTGTATCTCGACCGCTAATACGAGACGAATTTCTATTGCAGATTATCGCGCCGAAATTTTGAATTATTGAGCGAAACCTCGTGATGGACTTCGGCGACAACGATCCAGAAAGGTTGTTTTTTTGCCCACAACCTGGAAAACTGCTAGACTTAGCTTTGGTGGCGGTTAGTTCGCAAATATTACGATTGAAAAAATTAGCAGAGCCAAGATCGAATAATTTGATTTTTTATAAAACACTAAAATTACCCGAATCGCGATTAAATGACGAAGATATGAGAAACATATGTAGTGAACGGGTCCCAGATGCAGTTAAACATCTCATATCGGAGCACCTCGACGATATGACTTACTATTGGTATGATTGGTGCAAATATCATCGTCGTAAAGACATCTTCAGGTCGACCGCCAACGGACGCCTATCTCGACGGATCGGTTTACTCGACGGTGTGGTTTGGCATCCCGATGGTAAAATCGATTACGATCGAACTGCCCGAAAATTGTTGAGTGGTGTAGAGCTCACGCATTGGGAGAGTTTCGCGATGGCCGCGACATACTGTTTCGAACGCGAGGCGGTATTTTATAGGTCTCGGTTGACAACAAGGGAACGAGAATTTCTACGAAGTGATGACTGCAAAAATGAAGTTTTGGTATATTGGAAACGTTTCTCATATCATAGAGTCACCTTCTACGATGAAGATGTCGAGAAACGCATTTTCCTTGGTGGGAATTTGGATAATTGGTCGTCGATAGAGTATTTTTGGGATCTTATCGAAGAGGAGGATCGGTTGGAGGTATTTTTGGCGTTCTACACAGACAACCATGTGACGCGGTTGTTACCAATATTGAATAATTTATATATTGAAGAATTAGAAGATTGGTTATTGGAACGTGGCAGCGATGTTATCGCGAAATTAGTCGATGCGTTCGATGGGTCGGAATACGCGTTGAAGATATGGTACGCTTTTCGCAATATGATGAGCTCGGATATGTTCCTCGATATGTTACGCAAGATACACAACGTTGAAGATCTTTATGGTACATCGTATGTTCATTTACACGCTGAGATATGGCGAACAGCTCCTGAAAGTTTGAAGATGAGCTTGCGTAGAGGCGATGTAAACATCGAGGATATCTTTACACCGTATGGCTTCCCTAAAGACTTACGCAATCTGAGTCGTAACGTGCAATATTTTCTAGATATTCTGCCATATTTCACCTCCGCGTCTAGGAATCAATACTGGAAACATAATTGGATTAGATTGGTCTACGGTACTTCTTCGGAAAACATCGCACGTCTGATGAAGATATGCTTTGCCAATGAACATGATATCGTCCTCTTCAAAGAGAACCAGATGTGTAAATACGAGTTGATCGAGAACTATTGCGATACTCTCATTCAAGAAGGATACATTGGCGAATTGAACGAATTTCTGCAATTTTGTTGCTCATCGCAGCCGCATCGTGTTGCGGAGTTGAAACGGAAAATTCTCAAGCCATCGCTTTATTTAGGCTGTGAAGTAGTTGTCGATCCGCTTTTCTTGTCCAGTTTTGATGGGTTCTTACAAGATGTGTTTACTGATGAAAACGAATCGAAAAGGTATAGGGACAGAGTCGTACTTCGCTCGTTCGTGAAGTACGTGTATCCGGAGTTGTTCTCCGTTGTTCGTCCCAGTCCGGCGATGTCTAATCTCTTGTCGGATATTGCTAATCTAGAGAAATTTAAGAAGGACATTGTACGGCAATGTAAACGTGAAATAAATAACGGTAAATTGAATGAATTCGAGGGTGATAAATTTCGAGGGTTTTTATTGTGGTGTGTAAACGACAACGAAAACGCTGTTAGAAAATTCAAAAAATTTATACCACTGAATCGAATATTCGCCAAATGCCTAGAAAAACACCTTCGAATCATGAAACACGAATATTGCTACGTTGAATCGAAATACGATCCCGTGGAGGACTTGAGAAGACACGTGTTGTTGTTTCAAAAAAAAATTAAAAAGTTGGAAAGTTTTCTTTTATGGTACTTCGAAACGGAACAAGCCGTTGATGAGTTCAAATTGAAGACGATTAACGCTTTCCATAGAATTAAGTCGTTGTGGACGACTTTGCAGATGGAAAATCGACCTTTGGTTGATTCGATATTGTTGTGGTTCTTCAACAAGAATTTTGATCGTGTTGAAGAGTTTAAAGGCAATTTGAAACGATGAGTTTTGACTTTAATGTTGTTTTTGTTTTTTTATCTTGTTTCACTAGTTTTTTAGATTTTTTCAAAATTTAGGTGATGTTTCGTATCACTTATTTTTTTCATTTTTTTTTATTCGATCATTGTGATTGATATTTTTTCATGTTTTGTTACATTTCGAATTGAATTTACTTTCGTTTGATGTATTACATTTTTCATTAAATTTTTACGTTATTTTCGAGTTGGAAAGCAGACGTTTAATCGCGTGAAAATGAAAAAGGGGTCGTTGAGTTGAAGAGTTCATTTCGTTTTTGGTGTGATGGTGTGAAGTTGATGGTTGAAGCGCTGGTATCGCTCGAGATTTTTTTTTTTAAGGAATTAACTCAAAACGTGTTCCAGATTGAAAGGATTTCTGAAAAATAAATAACTTTTATTGCTTTAAACAAGTTTGTTGTGCGTTTGCGCTTCGTACGAAGAGTAAATGTTAATTTAAGAATTAAAACATATATAATAACACTAGGGTGCTCTGCCCCTTGGCTTTTTGCAACTGAGGCGTAAAAGGTTCAAAATTTGGATTTGAAGTTTGAATATGATTTTTTTAAATTTACTATTCCAAAATTTTTATACCTCTATTTTAGCATCTCTCTTCGAATTTTGGGCTTTTAAAATCAAAATTGGTCTGAGCTTTCTATTGAAATAGAATTAAAAATTTTTATCATCGTGTAAACTCAACGAGCTTTTCATCGGCTAAATTCCTTTTTGTTATTGTTACCCTGGGATTATTTTACCATCGATGACTTGGCAAGCTCCCCGCAGATTTCAAGAGTTGGCCAAATTTAATCCGTAAAGCTGTATGTGGGATTTGAAAAAATAAAATTAAAACTGCGGCAAAACGTTGCAGGTCAAGATTTCAAAAATAACTGAAAAAAAGAAACGAATAAAAAGTCTTTTGTGTGGCTTTTTTTATCCCATCAATGTTGCCTCGTTTCGAGAACCTTTTACCAGATCCGAAATGGTCTATACGCCTGGAGCGATGGTGTATTGTAATCTCAGACGAAAAAGGATGTTTCACGAACTGATAAACCGTCGGACACATGGCAACTTGACGTCATTGTTTGGTTTTTTACAAACTGGTCAGATTCGAACGGCTTGTAACATTTCGTGTTGTATTTTTCGAGGCGAAGTTGTACGAGTGATTCGATTTTGTGATTTATTGCTACTTTTTTTTACCTAAATTAGACGCATATAGGCGTCATTTATTTGTATTTGCGGTTTTATGTGTTTCCACGTGGCCTTTGTATATCGCTACATGACATTCAGGTAAATATTAGTTGTTCAAGTTTGTTATTTACCGAGGTCGTAATTGGAATCGTACCGAAGAGAAGCAGTTTTATGTGGAGGTAGGATAAAAAATTCCCAAGTGGTGGTAATAAATCACCGCAATTGTACAAAAACGTCCCAATTGAGTTATTTTGTTTGCAATGCTAACAGTGTAGTGAAAATATGGCGAAATACGAAGAAATACGAAAAAATAATTCATACGTAAAATGTTTCTCGTTCAATTTACAATAATTTATTTCTCAAGTCGGTCCAAATCGTACTAAAACACTCCAAAATGGGTATTCCACATAAACGGAGGTTGGTCGTTTTAAATAAATACCATTTTTCGACTGATTATGTTTTTTTCGTAGAGTAAATAAATGATTGTGCGAAATTCTGGATTTTTTTAGATACTTTGAATATCTGCAAGTAAGACTTGGAATGAGCCCCTTGAAGAAATTCCAAAATGTTGTTGTTGAGGTTATGATGGATCTTATATAATCGAAAGATGCTCTTTCACGTGGTGTGCATGAAAATTCCGAAAAACGTGATCTAAGTACTCAAAATTGCAATTTAAAATGGAAGGTTTTGGAAATTTTGACAAAAATTTCCAAAAAAATTTTTTTTTCAATTTTTTTTTTCAAAAATTTATTTAGGAGGGCGTACTACACCTACCTACCAAAATTCAGCTAAATCTGATAAAATTAAAGGTTTCTTCAGTGATTTTTTTTCAAATTTCGGCATGGCATATCCAACTTTTTTCGGCCCAAAACCGGTTCTATGGGCTGGATCCGGTTAATTTTTAGAATGCACATTGATGAGAACCCAATACACCCTCTTACCAAAAATTGACCGGATCCAGCTCATAGAACCGGTTTTGGGTCATAAAGAGTTGAATTTTTTTTCAAAAAAAAAATTGATTTTCTCCTGAAATGAACAAAAATTGAATGTCTATTGTATCAACTGAAAGAAATACTCGAACTTTTATTATAATCTGTATAAAAGAACAATAATGATTATTGAAACAATCAGCATTCATGATAATAAAAAATAATACAATAATAAGAGACACTAAAAAAATAATAATTAATCGTTCATCTTCTATTCTTTCGTTTTCGGTTTGCGACCACAAAGTTTCAAAGATGTTATCACTTATCAGAATACTGGAACGCGCACGGGTACCAATAGTGCTATCGGTACCTGGATAGAAAGTAGGTCACCATAAGGAGGGATATGCTAGATCGCCATTCTCTGGTTCTGGCTAAAGGTTCGGCGTGTAAAATCCATCGTAATCTCAAAAATCGAGTTTTTGCCCTAGAGGTCCTCTGATCTGTAAACGGTCACATTTTTTCAATTTGAAAACTATCACACTTACTAAAATTTTACAGGATACCTTTTTCGTAGAGAATTAAAAATATGAATTTTGGTCCAGTAGGAGCTGAGATATTGAGAATAATTCGAAAATGAGAAATTGAAACTCTTTTTTCATAATTTTTTTTTCAATATCTCAGCTTCTACTACACCAAATTAAAAAATTTTTGTACCAAAATTCATATTTTTTGATTCCCTACAAAAAAGGTATCTTGTAAAAATTTCGTAAGTGTGATAGTTTTCGAGTTGAGAAAAAAACGCCAGCGAAAAAAAATGGCAGACTAGCATACCTCTTCTTATAATGACCTGGTAAAATGTCCCCACAGTGTGCCTGGTCACTCACCATAACATGTAGAAATTTCAGTTCGATTGGCCAAACCGTTTTCCAGTTACACAATTTTGAATTTTCAAACGTGTGTATTTTAAAAAGTGGTTTTTGCCCCAGAGGTCCCTTTTTCCGTGCACGGTCACTGTCCATTTTTGATAAAAGACAGTGATTTTCTGTGAATTGGCTGCATTGTGGGAATCACGGACGTACTAACTATATCTGGATATTTCACTAAGCGAAGTTGGTGGACTGTAGAGCGTGTCAAAAGGTGCGGTAAGGGGAATACGTCAGACACGCCCCCTCAGGGAAACATTTCTAGTCGTATACGAGCCGATTAATGCGAGTGTATTGAAATTTTTTGAAATTTTAAATTAATTTGAAAAATTTCTACGTTTTTTTGCTGTTCTTGACTATATATAAGCAAAAGACATGAAAATTAACATTTAATTTTTCATTTCTCATATTTATAATTGATTTTGGGATCTTTAAATAATATCTAAACACTTGAACTCGAACAGCGTAATAGAAATTTTTTGGTTTTATTAAATACCTCCCCCCCTATGGGGCCAAAATTCTTGAAAGTTGGCCTAGGTAATTAGAGTACCATACCTCAAAAACTGTTGGGGGTGATTTTGATTTTTTTCAAAAACTTGGGGAGGAGGTGCCAAAATGTCGAAAATTTGGCTTTTGGAGCATAACTCCCCTTTCTATGCGACCAAAAAGGTTCAAATTTTGGATTTGGAGGTTAAATACGATTTAAGAAAAGTACTATTTCAAAATTTTTTATATCTCAATTT
>QBDW01006465.1:0-30338 GCA_003261595.1 Maconellicoccus hirsutus | reverse complement strand
TTGCACGACGGCATCGTCAACGTTACTCGATACTCGATACTTTTTTGCACGACGGCATCGTCAACGTTACTCGATACTCGATACTTTTTTGCACGATGCATCGTCAACGTTACTTCGATACAATTATCGCCTAGCGATACTCATTTGCGATGCCATCGTTGCAAACTGGCATCGTCGATACTTTATCGATACAAAAATCGGCATCGTGCAGTACACTAGTACGTAGTACGTAGTAAGTAGACCGTAGGCGTAGATATTGGCACGTATGTTCATCTGTTTATTTTCACACTGATGAATTTGAAACGAAAAATCACAGCAAAGCAACTCGTCGAGGATGTAATAATCTTAATTAAACAATATTGCGAATGACAAAAAGCGAACCAAGTGCGACGGGAGAGAGTGTAGTTTTGACGGCATTAAGGGATACACACGTTCAGACAACGTAACGCAAAAAGATGCAAGAACTACTCGTATAGTAGCACCCTGCCGTCACGATTGCTACTTTTTTTTTTTTTTTCGTTTCCAAATGATGGGGCGCTTAGTAGATGTTCAATTTGACGAACGCCATCAAAATTTGCGCAATCTTTCCACCAGCAGGGAGAAATTCGCGAATAGTGTATAGCCGCCGCTTAAACAAAGTGCTGTAGGTAGTAGGTAGCTAGGTACTAGGTAGATCTGCAAGTGCAATAATTGTACGTGTACTCGTACTGTACATCTAGACATCTACATACATACAGTATAGGCCTATAATACAAATATATGGAGTACTTACAGTATGTACATATCGGGTGATCGGATGATCTTAGTCTCCAAGTTTAAAAAGTAAAGAATTTTCGCGCTGCGTAAACTGTGTTCGTAATAATTATCAAATGTATGCGATGAAATGAAACGATTTGATTTGATAATTAACTCGTATCTGCGTGATAATATACCAATACCAACCCACTTCATGCGGCCCAAAAATTCATTACTTTTCAGATGACAGGAGGGGTTCTCTCTGCGGCTGAGAGCATCCCTCAATTGCCCTCTTCTCGGCAATTGTGCCGGTAATTTGTGGGGATGGGTCACGCATCCCGTCTTCGGGGTTTCCTGCCCACGCACTGGCTCTTACGTCTCGGGATTTGTCTGACAAACATTTTTCATTCACCGAAAGTAGACTCGACTACGTACATACAAAAATCAGTTTCGGGGTCGACACTCCAAGCCTCTAGTCGCATTTAGTCGCATTTCTCTGCAATAATGAAACGTGAAGAAAAGTAATACGCAGTTCAAAAAAAAAATGGAAAAATCCGCGTTACTCTTCGAAAAACGTACTTTAGCAACTAGAAATTTCGGCATAACCGACCCTCATAACACCAATTCGACCCCCATTTGCCTAAACAAATCAATGCAAAAAAATTTCGAAACAGGTAGGCAAAAAAAATGCGAATGACGTCGATAAATTACATATCATCCATTTTAGGCGGAAGGAAGGAGGGAGCTGCAACCGGCGGTACTTAAACCGCACATGTATACGCGTAGCTAACTGCTAGCCAGCTACAGCTAGTTAGCTACTAGCTACACAGTACACATAGACCTACGTGTAGACGTAGACACATACGTTTACGTACGTATTACGGTATTTGTTGTGCAAAACAGGTAAGTTAAGAGGTAAGCGAAAAGCGAAAAGCGAAAAGCGAATATCGGATAGGGTAGGCTACGGTAATATCGTATGTACGAGTATAGTACGAGTACGATACGAAAGCGTATAATATTACATTCGTGTACGTAAGTTGAAAGGCTGGGGCATTCCGCGAGCGTACGCCAAATATTAAAATTCGATTTTTAATGTCGCGTCGCGTCGCGTCGAGCCGCGCCACGCCGCCGCCGTTGCCCTTTGCATCGCAATACGAGCATAAGCGAAGCATTTTTATAGTTCACTTGACAACATCCTGTGATAGATGGTGTCAAAACAACCGGTATTCAATTTCGTTAGAATTTCATCACTCAATGATGCGAGTAGGTGAAGGTATGTTATAAACACGTTCTCAGCTTAATAGCGAATTAGCGTATTCGATTTTTTCGCTACGCTGTAGATTTCTTTTCCATAAGGCACCGGTACCAATTACTCGTAGTAGCTAATTGTAATTAGCTATTAGCTAAACCAAAGAAACATGTATCGCGATGTTTATGTTTGCCACGAACGTTGCTGCGTCCGAATTCCGAATTCCGAATACCGAATACAGCACAACGCGCTCTCACACACTAGTTACGAGTATAACTTGTTAAAAAAAAAATTGAATCACTCGCGATTGATAGGTAAGTAGAGTACCTACTTGCACCAACTTGAGCGATGGACGGTAGTAGAGTATAAGAAGTGGAGAGTAAACTGAGTCTGAAGCTCTGAACCGCTGAGCGCTACGCTCGTTCAAAAACGTGGCTGTCGCCGAGATATTTTCGAGGCGAATGCATCAAAAGTAAGGTAGGCCTACACTTCGCTTGTGTACATACTACATACTACATACTACTCGTATACAGTATAATACTCATATGTTTGTGTCACATTCGACTACGCGTATGTATACGCGTATGTCTACATCTAGAACACCCTCTAGAACCTCTCTACCTGTACTGTACTGTACTGTACCTACTGAACAGCAGCTGTCGAGTGGTCGCTGGTCAGCGCACCAGTATTTTTTTCATTTATTTATTTATTTATTTATTTATTTAATTATTTATTTATTCGTTTATTTCACCTTTTTTCCCCCTATTTTATCCGCACTCGAAATATTTTCGCATCGGAAACGCGTAATGTTTCGTACTTTATCGAGTGTTTATTTTCACTTTGTTGGCAAAAAAATATTTCTATATACGAATTACGAGTACGGTACCGATATTCTCGTAGTCGTACGTTACGTACCTTGACTGCTTCTACAATCTACACTTTTGTGGCATAGGCTAGGTAATACGTATTAACCTATTATTAGGTAATATGCTGGCTAGTTGTCCCACCAAATACATACCTACTTAATTACCTACTTATACCTTACCTACGCGTAAGTAGCAAATATTCGCAAGTTGATTGATAACTAATTATGTAGATACCTACATATGTAGATCTAGATGTACCTAGTACCTTACCTACTAACAAGGCAACTGTCGCAAGTGTAAATTTCGCATTTTGACGAAACTTGGATATTTGGCAAGAGGACATCAGCGGCTAAAGTTCGTATTGACCATAACCTACGAATATTCTCACGATACCAAATCCATCGCCCATAACTTCGAACAGGTTTGGAATTAACACTCGAGACGCGTATTTTTCGCTAATTGTGTCGTTTAGTCTCTTCTGCAGATTCAAAAGTTTGTCAAAATTTGGGAAATTGTGTTAGGGGCTGGAAATTTTAACCCTAACTCGGCATTTTTATTTACTTTCGACGAAGCAAAAACTTTTTCCATGACGAATTTTTTTTTCATCTCTCATCAACTGTTTCATCATTATCGACTGCCAACTTTTTCATAATCGTATGGCTATTTTTGAAAATTTCGAAAATTCGCCAAACGTCAAAAAATGAACTTTAGCAGCTGAAAATTTGGTTTTGGCGGTTTTTAGACGTCCTCTGTCCCAATACCCAAGTTTCGTGAACAGCCGAAATTAACACCTGCGGCAGTTCCCTTGTAAGTACTCGCACTTAGCTACATAGCTACTTACTGCCAGATCGTTTTGTATTTGCATGTAAAATAAAGAAAAATAACTATCATAACGGAGACGCATTAACCGTCTGACGTTTAAATACTGTTCTTTTTGGTGTTTTTTTTTTTTTCTTCTTCTTCTTCAACTTTGTCGATTTTACGTTTAAATGGTAATTCGCGTAAGCGTAACACACGAACAAATCATTCGAGTAGGTACTAGGTAGTAGGTAGTAGTAATTTAAAAAAGCTAACTCGTAATTGCATCTTGCGTAAATTAAAGAAAATTTGAAATTTTACGCTAGCGGCTATTGAATTGACAAAAAAAAAGTCGCTCGAAAAGTATTGATAATAGGATCAGTAGGTAGGGTAGGGTAGGGTAGGGTAGGGGTAGGGTACCTCTACCTACTCGTATGAGTATACAGTAGGTATGTCTAATGTTTATGTACTGTACACTATGTAGCTCGTTTAGGAACACCAATTTTTTTCATTTTCTTTTGCTTCGTTTCGTTTCGTCTAGCTTCGTTTTGTTTTTGTTTTATTACGCTGCCTCTTATTTTTAATTTTTTTATTTTTCGTTTGAAAGTATTCGTTTTGCTTTTCTCATTTACTCTAACTTTCCGCCTGAAATTTTTATACCTAGTCACTATTGTCGATTTTTCAATATTTTTGCGATCGGTTGAATTATTTTCAACGCTAGAAGCAACATTCTGATAAGCTTTTCAATTTCGGCCGTTAATTTCAGAACAACGGAAAAATTTTAATTTTTTGTTTTTTGTTTCTTTCTTTTCACTCGACGCGTATTTCAATTCATTGTCGAGTTTAAAGAATAAAAAAAAGAACAAAAATAAGCGAACGAAGTCTAAGGGTTCGGTTGAGAGGAGGTAGCCTAAACAGGTAAGATGGAATAAAATGAAAAATATACAGCAACAATACGAGTAAAAAGCAAAATGGAAGAAAATTTTAATGAAGCCATTCAACTTACGAAGGAAAATTATCAAAGCGTACATGCGTAATGCGTAATGCGTAATGCGTATTGCGTACGAGTACGAGTATAAGTATGAGTATGTGGGACAAAGGCGAATGTCGCGATTACCAATATTACACACGCACAGCCGCACACTTGGTAATCTAGTCAACGAGTGTGTAGGCGCACATCGCGAAATGGACAAATGGTAGTAGGCCTACTTGTACTGCTACTTCCTACTTGATACTTATACTCGTACTTTGGTAGTGGAGACCAACGGGCAAATGCACTTCCCACAAACAAAGTTCTCAAAAATGATGCGAAAACTTGATATTTTTGCAAAGAATGTATTTTTAGAAAAAATAAAAAGGCTGTTATTCGGTACCCACTACCTACCCGGTACCCACGCGAACCCACACAAAGTTTAAATACGCGTTACGTACGTGTCCTTACCCTTACCCTTACCCTTACCCACACCCACGTAATACCCAACAGATTAAAGAATATAATGATAACTATTGTTCATTCGATATTAATTACCGAGTGTCATATGCAAATGACTCGCGAGGGATATGGTCGAACGGTGTTGTCGTGGTTCGCATTCTTCGCTAATCATTTGATGGTTAACGAACGAGGAGGCGAAAAGTACAGCAGACTACCGGTACCTAATAAATTGAAGTCAAGCTACCCGGACACATTGCGTCATCGTTTATTCGTTCGCGAGACGCGCGAAATAGGGTTTTTATCGTATTAAATTAGCTGAAAGAGGAAAGCAGCGAAGAAGCCTCTTTTTTAGAAACACGCGATAATAATTAATATGTAGTATGTAGTATGTAGTATGTGTATGTGTAATGTGTATATACCTACTACTTGGTTACTTGGTGTAATACGCGAATTTATCCAACATAAAATTTTGTGTTTTGCAGAAACAGAAACAGAAACAGAAATACAAATACAGAGTATACGAGTAAATATAACTGTATAGTGTACGTATACGAGACGAAATCTCACGCAGCGGCCGAAAGGAAAAACGCAACGAAAACCAATTACGCAAGAAACTGTGATCAGCAAGCTCCCCAGCGCAATGGCGAGCGAACATAATTCGTTGTTAAAGATGGTCGAGTTAATTTACTTGGTATGGATGGTTTGGATAACAGTCGAGGCTTCGGACAATAGTAAACGGGTTGCGCTACGATCTAGCGACCCGTTAACAAGGAGAAGCGCCGGCGATAAACATTTCATTCGCTTCGGCAGAACGGTGCACGGTATTAGCAGTTTTCGAGACGGCGATCTGTTTTTCGGCAAAGGCGAAGGCGACGTAGCCCACCGCGGTGACAAAACCCTCAATCTGCGAAAACGCGAAATTTTCCACAATGTTAGTCCTTCTGCTCGACGTTTCGCTCTGCTTAAGCAGGCGATGACGTCGTCCAAGCAATCCTCGTCGCCGCCAAACGAAACGTACAGACCCGGCACACTGCGTACGATGCTTAATCGGTCGCCGGCGGCCGCCGCCGCCGCCGCCGCCGCATGCTATTCGTCTACCGAAATCAGAAATCGCACGTGTTATCGCTTGCCATACTACGCGTTTAATAAGTCGTTTAGCGGCGGCGATACCATCAATAACGTACTCAACGCTGGTCAAGACGACCGGCAAAAAGGCGATAGAAATGAAAGCCACAATTACAACGAGGATGGCGATAAACGCAACGAAAACGACTACGACAACGAAAATCTTGGAAGCGTGCATGTTAACGACAACGACGACGACGATGGCGACGATGGCGATGGCGAAAACGACGGCCAAAACAACAACAACCACAACACCAGCGGCGACAATAATAATAATAACGACAACAACGACGACGACGATAATGATGATGATGATGGCAGCGACGGCACCAACAGTAGCAAGAAAAACGCTGCCTTTGATTGGGTTGAAGAAAAAGACGATACAGAAAGATATATAGTCAACGATAATGATGAAAGGCGTATTCGTAATGAAACGATTGAGACTGACGCCGCCACTGCTGCTGCGCCACGTAACAATGATATTATCGCTGCCTCTCATCTTTCTTCAAATAATGATCGTTTCGTTAGATCGACTCGTTCAAAATTCAGTCGAAATCTGTTCAGTCGCTACGATCGCGGAAGAGATAATTTCATGCGTTTAGGACGGTCGAAATTCGCAGCAGAAGCAGTTGATTCGCGGCCAACAAACGGATACGATTCGTCAAACGAGGAAATCGACGGTGACGGTGACGATGACGACGTCGACGACGACGTTTACGAGGACGACGGCGAGGGCGAGTATAACGACGACGATAACGTAAGGGAATATAATATGAACGAGAAAAACGGCTTGGCTGCAACGTGGTCGAGAACTAAACGTAACGGCCTCACTGTGGACGGCTATCCTTCATCCAATGCCAATTCGTTTTCGTTGAACTGGCAACCGTATCGCAGAATTTCAAGGAAATACGACAATTTCATCCGATTGGGTAGAAAACACGACGCCAATTTCATGAGACTTGGTAGAAGTGCCCAACGTGCTTTCATAAGATATGGCAGGAGTGACGGCCGTACTACTCGTAACAGCGGTACCGCAGCAAGCGACGACTACAACCGTTGGACTAGGAAACACGATAATTTTATGAGATTAGGTCGTGATTGGCAGAACGCGAATACAAACGCTGCTGGAAAACGCGATAAAGCGCAAAATTTTATTCGCTTAGGACGACGACAACAACAACATCATCAACAACAACAACAACAACAACAACGACAACGACAACGGCTAGTGCGGTCATCTGCTACGCGACAATCGCAGCACCAACGACGCAACCGTAGAAAAGATGGTTTTATGCGTTTCGGGCGTCCTTTCCCGCCACAAGGCAAATTCGACTCGACCGCTATGGCGAAAGAACCGCCAACAGTCAGACGTTACAAAAGAATGGCCGAGTTGAAAATAAAATCGGTTCACGTCGATAACACGGCTCGTCGTCATCTTTCAGCGAATGATTTATTCGACAATTCATTGTGCCTTCGTCAAAACCATTCGTGTCTGCCGTTTCAACAATACACGACTACGAGTACCTTGGCCGACTCTAACGGGTCGACGTTAAGAACGTCCCCTCTTAGTAACATCGCACAATCCATGGAAAATATCGACGTCCGTCTATTGGTACCATACCAGTCGCACTCGATATCACAGCACCAGCACCCGTACCAGCATCAGCAGCAGCATCAGCAACAACAACAACAACAACAACAACAACAAATGCAGCGACGACAAAATGGCCAGTCGCGACCGAAATCTCGATCGCAGTCGCAGTCGCAAGTTTTTTATTCGAAATAAGCGTGAAAAGTTATAAATAGTGTATAGGCATTAGGCACTAGGCAGTTGGTATCTGCCATCATATGCTTATTTTTTCATACTAGCATCGGACGCGTCAGCATGATGAACATTTTCGCCAACCTAAATTTTACATTATTTTCACCCATTTCTGTGACCTAAAAATGTATCTACCTAGAAATTCGTAATATACAGTTTTATATGGTGTATCAATGTAATGTGCCGCTATTATTCATCGCCTCATCGGATTACTCGATATGGTACCTAACGTAAGTATGAGTAAGAGCCACTTGTGTTTTATACCAAATTACGAGTACCACCTCACCCGGTGCCATGCCAACAAGCGCATACTATATGTGCGTACCGCGTACATACAATTATACGTACGAGTAGGATGTGGTGTGCAATGTGCATATCTCTAGTTCTCTACATACAGACTACACAGTCCCCTTTCTGGATGTCGCAAAGACGTTCTAAGGCCCGACTTGGGCCCTATCGGATCTCACAACGCTTCTCTACACAAATGATACGCTTAGTTAGCTATTCAGCACTGCGTACGCAAATTTTCGCCCGCACCTCGCAAAGTAACCGTATACTCTACGCATTTACGTGTTTTAAACAGTTGTAGTTTATGCAAATTCACTGAAGCATTTGCTGCAAAATCGGTGCGTATCTGTAGCCTATAAATCCCAAGATATTCCATCAACGTACCGAGACCCGCTGCTGTGGTAACGTTGCGCAGAATCCAATGTGTGTCTACTTCTTTACCCTTCTGGCAATGCTTAAAATGACACGAATAGATGACGAACGTTAAAACACGCACGTTATTCCCACTGCCGTCTCCGTAGCTGTTGTAGAAATGCAACATTTTAGGCACTACCAAAGGCCAAAGGGGCAGGCAAACGAGATCCAAATTTCCGAAACGGAACTCACTTTTCCGCAGTATACGAGTACATACGTCTACGTAGCGTACGTACTGCGTATGCCTTATTTTGGATTGAATTTGGCATTACGCACGTCCTACTACCAACCTACCTACCTACCTACGTGTACCATATTAAACTTTTTTTACGACGAACAAAATGACATAGATAATGGTGCACCCTACACCCCGTCCATACTCCATATGTGAATCATTTACACAGGTAGTGAATCCGATCAGCTAGTAAGTGGCAAGTAAAAGTACTAGTAATAACGCACTTGAGTAGCATATACGAGTAACTGGAAAAGCGCGTTTGACATGTTTTTCTTCTCGTCCGCTATCTACAATTCGTTCCATTCAAATTAACAAACAACACTAACCAGTCTTACTTACTCGTTTTGGTGTTTTTTTATTTTTGTTTTATTGTTTCGACGTGATTAACGCCGGTTGATAATTAATGTGGTACAAGTACGAGTATTTTTGTAGCGTACTGAGCAGGTATACTAAGGTGTAGCGTGGTGCGGTATGGTAAGGTATGGTATGGTGTGGTGTGGTGTGGTGTGGTATGGTATACGTATTACGCATGTGAACACCTTGTTTTGTAGTTACTCATATTATAGCTGGCTAGTGGCTAGTAGCTACTGACTACTGCTGTTTGTATTGTTTGTAATCGTGCGAATATTTGCAATGGCGATAGTGATCGTGTTCGCTGTTATCTACGCGAGTACGGCACATAAACCACGCCGATAATCAACAAGAAATTGAATATAACGTGCTTCCCACCTTCCAGGGAGCAAATCAAGAAAGTGGAATCACGCCCGCCTCACCACTGTCAACATAATGACGTATCGATGCAACGGTAGTACCTAACTGCCTACACAAGTGGTAAGTAATTAGGTGGTACCCTATACCTAGAACCCAGCACCTACCTAGTACCTCTACTACCTCTACTACCTCTACTACTTATACCTCTCTACTTGAGTACTGGGTGGTTGGGTATCAGGTGGCCGAAAATTTTTTTTCTCCGTTTTTGTTATAGGAATGACAGCAACGGCTTGAACAACGTTGAATTGAACATCATTTTCTTCAATAAAAAATCATATTTTCTCTCGTCAAATCACCTTTTTCGAATTGGACAATTGCGATTTATTCACTGTTTTTAAAATTGATAAAAACTACATAAATTGCAATTTTTCAACTAGAGGAAAGTGAATTGATAAGAGCAGATTTGATTTTTTATCGAAGAAAATGATGTCCAATTCAACATTGTTCGAACCATTGCTGCGATTTTTACAATGAAACCGAAAAAAAATTAATTTACGTATTTTCTCGAGCAAAAGGAAGATGAGGGGGGGGGCGGGGCGGCACGAATAATCTGCCTATAACTTAGCACCTCTACCTATATTACTTAGTACAAATACTTGGGAGTAGCCACTAGCCACTAGCCACATCATCAGTTCTCAATCCTAATTCCCATGCTGCAGCTACTTCTAGACGTCCGTTAAGGTATCAAGAGTGCGGGTACTACCGCCAAGCAAGTGTTTCACATTTGGAATTTCTTATCGCCTCAATGAACGAAGTTAGACGTAAAAAGTTACTGAGAAAATCGACGAAAGAAAATCAGGTAAGCACTAAGCACCGATGGACATGTGTTTGTATAACTTACATCATGTAATGTAATGTAATATACAAGTACTGCGTATGTAGATGTACCAGTAGGTAGTTGGTAGAAAAAGGTGAGAGAAATAGATAGATAGATAGATACATACATACATACATACATACATACATACATACATACGTAGATGGATTGTATTTGTCGCGTTCACCATTTTCTACGTTGCTATTGCACGTACCTTATCTAATTATCCATCGATGCTTTTCGGTCTTTCAGTTTTTGACAATGTCGTTTAGGTATATCGTACTATAATATATAAATCTTATATGCGCAATTGCGCATATCACGTAGGTTGTAAAGGCCTCTGTCGTTAGTACCTCTACCTCCGAGTACTACTTGAGTACCTACTACCTAAGTAGTAAGTAGTTAAATACCTAGTTACCCAATACCGCAATACCCACAACCTAGCTGTGCGAGTGCCTGTTGTTAATGTCGCATTGTGTGTTTTTTAAATGGTTATTATAGTAGTAGGTAGTTGTTCTCGCCCCATTAACATACGGTAATATTGTATATCATTATATCGTTTAGTATTGCTCGAAAATAATGTGAAAATTAATTTCTATCTGCTATCTAGGTAGTAGGTAGTAGGTACCTATTTGGGAACCTAGCTAGCCAGCCGGTCAGAAAATTCACGTTATTACGTTCCAATAGGTACTTGATTATATCACGTCAACGTATTGTCTTTGTTTGTAGATCCATCTGCAAATCGATGCGTCAAATGAAATACCGGATGGCCATTCGCGACCGACTGTTCACAAAAATTTACCAAAGAGTTTAACTGTAGAGGAGAAAAAGTATCTATTGGCGGTGCGGAATGGTAATATGGCGCATGTCAAAAGGTATGTTTTCATAAATTTGCAGCTACGCAGACATATGTATAGACGTACTCGAGCTGGCTGTACTTGGTACCCACTACCCAGTTACCTATACCTAGGTACTACCCAGCTTACTAGCTAACTAGCTGGCTATAGCTACTAGCTACATCATACGGTACCAGCGTCCCATTGATCTTGGCACTACACGAGTATAGCGCAAATTTCCCTTACATTCCTGACAAACGGAGTTGTCGAGAGGAGGTGGTATTAGAAGGGATCCTAGCGATTTTCAGTTTCTTTCAGTAGACAAAATATCCGGAAGAAATCGAAGAAAGTGTCCTGTACCTTTTTTAGCAATCGACGACTGCTCGACCTGGCTCACACTCGCCCTCTGACAGATGTCGTTGATCCATGAAAATTTTTTTCTTCCAATGCGCCCACCTTTCTCTCACTATTGCCCGTCGTGATGAAACAAAGCAGTTCGTAGTACTCGAGTTTTCTTGTTTTTTTCTTTTTTTTATAATCTTGAAGAACTATCCTTCCACGATCGGAAGATACTGGAAGTGTGGGTAGTAGCTAGTGGGTAACTTGGTATATCGTATGTAGAATTTCCAAAGAACCGTGGATGACAAAAGGGACCAATGAAAGGGTACTGATTCGTATTAGGTGTACAGGTGTTGGGTAACACCAGCTAATAGGTAAAGGTGAAGGTGCCTGCATACTTCACGAAGATAGGTAACACATACAGCAATTACTTAGCTGATTGCTGACGCGCGTAGTTCCGCGTAGGCGTAGCCTATCCACTGTACAGTGTAGTACGTAGTGATCAGTGATCAGTGTACAGTGACAGTGCAGTGCAGTGCAGTGCAGTGCAGTGCAGTACAGTGTACAGTGTACAATGTACGTACGTAGATATTTGTTTGTTGATCAACAGTGTGGCGACCACGATTCAAGACGCCGAAAAATGTTCTCGTTCCGCCGGATGCGACACCATCAACATCAACTGCGTAGATTCTTTAGGTAGAGGAGCGTTGAACTTGGCGATAGAGAATGAAAATCTTGAAATGGTACAATTATTAATCGCTATGGGTGTGCAGCCGAAGGACGCCTTATTGCACGCCATTAACGCGGAATTCGTCGAAGCAGTCGAACTGTTATTGGAATACGAAGAAATGAACTACGTCGAAGGAGAGAAATATGTAAGTTGAACGTAAAACGTGGTTGGTTCTTTGGTTCACAGTTCACGGTTCACACTTGGCGGTAGGTTACGAGTACCTTTACTCTGTATCTAACTAGTAAGTGTAACTACCTGGTACTGTACCTACTACCTAGTACCTAGTACCTATTACCTAATACCTATTACCTACTACAAGTACGCCTACGTAGCTTATGTCAACGTTCAAAGGTAAAAATGTAGTGTACGTCGCGTCGGTACGTTACATATAGGTATTAGGTAGTAGGTAGTTGGTAGTTAGGTACACACACCCTAAGTATTCGTACATACGTAGGCCTATAGATATAGATATGTAATGTACCTAAACCCTAATTATTATAATAATGCAAAATGAAGGCCAATGAATTGTGCAGAGTTGGGAAAAGGTTGACTGGAGTACAGCGGTTTATACGCCGGACATCACTCCTTTAATTTTGGCGGCGCAAAAAAATAATTTCGAAATTTTAAAAATTCTGTTGGAAAGAGGGGCTACAATACCGAAACCGCATCCCGTAGGGTAAGTACCTATACCTAAGTGGTTGATAGTTGATACTGACAGTAACACAAAACCTACGTCCACATTTTGTACGTAGACAGCTACAGCTAGGCACTTGTGCAGTAGGAATGTAGACTAGACTAGACTAGACTAGACTAGACTAGACACGTACACACATACCTGTACCTAGGTAACTAGCTAGTAGCTACCTACTTACCTATACCTACCAGTTTCTACAGTACAAAATATGAAACATCGGATCTGCACACCTGATCCTGAACTAGGTGCAGGTAAATCTAAAAAAGACTCGGAGTTAGTTACAATGTGCGATTTGCTGCAGGTGCGAATGTTCGATTTGCGCGCAAGAATCCAGAAACGACTCGCTCAGGCATTCCATGTCCAGGGTTAACGAATATCGCGCATTGGCTAGTCCGTCACTGATTTCATTGACCAGCGAAGATCCTATATTAACGTCGTTTAAACTATCGTGGGAGTTGAGAAAACTGGCAAAGGAAGAGACAGAATGTCACGAAGAGTACATGGTAATAGAGAATAATGCACATTGCACGCCACGCGGGGACCCGTCGACCCGTCAATGCGAAAATTGTGTTTGGCTGCAGCTCATATCGGTTGCATTACAACGCTTTAAGGCACACTGACCTTACACCCGCCGCGTACGTCCGTGCGTCTGTGTGCAGGCTGTACAACGTGCTACAGTTACGTACATTACGGTGGAGCTGGAGGGTGGAGTGAGAAAAATGGTAGGTCTTGGATTTTGCTGAAATTCCACTATGTTGCGGGGTTTAAGTTGAAACCGTGCGAGGTGAATTTTTACACCCCTACCTCCCCTCTCAAGTGAAGCCAAGAGCTCCCAAAGCAGAGTGATTTTTGAAAAAGGAAAACAAAACGCGGTTTTTCGCGAATAACTCGGCGAATCCGGAAGTAATTTTGACGTCTGCGTGTCTCCCTAGCCTATTTTCGTTTTATTTCAATTGGAAATATCACGTTTTAGCATCCTATCGATGCGATTGAAAGTTGATAGAACGGCGTTTTTACTTAGAAAAACGAAGAATAATACTTCAAGTAAAATTGAAGATGGTAAAATTTACTGCTAGAAACGCGTATTAGATTTACGTAATTACGTACTGGTATACGTACACGTAGCTACTAGCTAGCTAGTAGCTCCAGCTAGTAGCTCTAGCTAGTAGCTATAGCTACATACTACATACATGACTTTTCAATTGAACACCAGAAGTAGTTACTCATACGAATAACTTACATGTTTTCGACGGTAAATTTTACACTTTTTAATACATACGTATTACTATTTTTTTCATATACATACTCGTATGTGTACGTGCGTGGCCGTGCTATTTTTCGATAAGAAAAAAACTACCCACGTCGATACGCAATCTCAAATTGCTGCTCATGGGGGCGGACTGAAAATTGGAAAACCAGTAATTTCTTTTCCTGCATTTGTTGAAGAGTCCACACTGCTTCGGAGCTAAAAATTTGGTAGGATGGGAGGATACGAACTCCAAACATACGCAACATACGCGTAACGTCGAAAAATTAGCGAACACCCTAACGTACCTACTCGTATACATAGGTACTCGTAAGTGTTGCTCGTACAATTTGTACATGTACGTAGCCTACGTACTACGTAGTTACATTGCATACGCGTAGGTACGTACTACGTACTTGTATGTACAGTAGTATGCGTACACATTAGACAATAGGCATAGACTAGGTAAGTAGGTAGCCCATTCAATACAATACTATTGGGATATGTAATTATGTATGTAGTATATACTTGACTTTTTGCGGATTATCTGCATGTTGATAGGCGTTGGTAAAACAGTGTCAACAATTCGCTGTCGATTTATTGAATCAAACTAGAAGTTCCGAAGAGCTGGCCATCGTCATGAGCCAGGGAAATGGTTGCGATTATACGAACATCACGTCGGATGATTTCGTCAAATTGCCGTTGCTGCGTTTAGCCGTTAAATACGGTCAGAAAAGGGTGCGTGTTCAGCTTGCTACGCTACGCTACGCTACGTTAGCGTTAGCGTTAGCGTTAGCGTTAGCGTTAGCGTTAGCAATATGCCCCGGCGATGATGGAAATTATTTCGTCGTTTCATCCGTTTCCGTTTCCGTTTCTCGCAGTTTATAGCTCATCCACATGTGCAACAATTACTCTCGAAAATCTGGTACGATGGCATGCCTGGTTTCAGAAGTAAATCTGTTTTGCGTAAATGCTACGACGTGGCCGTGGTAGCTATTCTTTTTCCCGTGTACTGCGTATCGTACATGCTATTTCCGGACTCCGAATTCGGACAGACCATTAAAAAACCCATAATAAAATTTCTCATCCACGTCACATCATATCTGTTTTATTTAGGTATAGTAGCGGCATTCTCGTAGATGGCTTAATTACTCGTAATTGCACCTAGTAAACACATGTGTAGGCGGAACTACCCCAAACGAGAAATCAACACCCACCCCACCACCCTCGCCAAAAAAAAAAGGTACAACTACGTATATGATGTACGTATGAGGAAAAAAAATTGATTTTGAATCGACACTCCCTCAGTGAGATCTTGGCTTGAAAATACGTATTTATTTATGCGCGTCTGTGCGTGTATTACGAGTACTATATTCCCCCCCCCCACCCAACTTACGGTGGTAAAAGAGTAAGAAACGTTATTCTTTTGCGCTATTTTTCAAATTTTTCGTCCTTATTTCGGCTACTTCGTACTACATACGTATAAAGTTCAGCCACCTGTTCCTCGGGTGAATGATGAGTGTAGTTCCGCATAAATGTGAGTACATAGGCCTATACATAATGTACTCGTACGTACAAAATATTTAGGCAGGTATAGTTGTTTACTTATCTTATACTGTACTACCATAGCAGGTACTGTACATTACGTACTACGAGTACATACTATACGAGTACTCGTATTCTATACGTATTACACGAGTACGTAAAGGTAGTAAGTACAGTTGAAGCTAGACAGACACAGATGCATGTACTCGTATGTAGTTTGTAATTAGCTACGTATGTACTATCGTACGTGTAATGTGTATGTGTATTGTGTGTGTGTATGCGTGTGCTTGCGCTTGTGCTTGTGCTTGTGCTTTACTGCTTATGTGCAAGCGCTCGACTTATGTCAGTTTTTTTCTTTTCTATAGGTTTATTAATACTAGTCTCTCAACGAGCCCAAGTGCTCATTGTGCAGATAATCGGCACCGAAAGAATGAAGGAGAATTTAATCAAATCTATGCTGAAACAACGAGGAAATTCTCCTACTTTTCTAGAATGGAACGTATTGATTTACGTCATTGGTAATGACCGCTGTTACCACTGTACCACTGTACCACTACCCTTACCTAGCGAACTCCCATTTACCTGCGAAACGAAATCTAACCTGCCTATCCGTATCCGTCTGCATCCCATGTATCGTAAAACAAAAACAAAACTTCTAAGTAGTCAGTAGTGACGTGAACGAGGTAAAGGTAGGTCAGCTATCCATACATACGCCTATGCCTACGTAATTACATACGTATTATACGTAAACTCGACGACGCCGTACTCAACACTCTCACATAACCCAGCATTCAACTCTCCTCAGCGACGAAATATGGGCAACGAAAAATATGTATCGTATTTTTTTACCTAGCCAATTTCAACGCGATTTCCAATATTTTCGGTTCCGGCTTCAGGTGGCCTTACTCTCCAGACGGCACTACGGGTATAGTGGCTTGCATAACCAATTTTCGCAGGAACAAACACTAAAATCACTGTAACTGGCCGGCAAAATTAAAATTGTGCAATATCGCTCTGTACGACAAACAAGTGTACTCGTATGCTTTAAGATATCATATCAAAAACCTGTCCGCATTCGATCAACGACTGAAGATGTAGGATCTTAGAAACCTCGAAATAAAGTCGTATAATAAATTTCAATTTTTTAATACCAGTATACTACGTACGTATAATACTCGTATTCTTGAATGTACGCTTGTTTGTCCTACGGAGCGATATTGCACAATTTTAATTTTGCCGGCTAGTTACAGCGATTTTAATGCTTTTTCCTACAAGAACCACTGAACGGTTTTGTAAAAGAATTTCACCGTGTACGATTACGTACGCGTACGCGTACGCGTACCAGCGGTGCAAGCGTTAATTTCACCTGAAAAAGGAAAAAGGGCCGCCACTTTAACTACGAACCTTTTTTTGGCTTTTTTAATAACTTTTGTTGCGCATCAGCAGTTTTGAATTTTTTTTTTGTCTGGTGGTTTCGAAATTCTAGCCTTTACAGGGGCCCGCCAATTTTGAAATTAACCGTCGCGTCGCGTCGAGGTGAAATGGTTCGTATTTCGGTACATGCCGGTAGTCTATTATGTAATAACAGACAGTGGGAGTAGAAGGGGAGAGCGTACTTGAAGTTTGTTTTGTGAGCCCAGGAGCCATTTTGAGCATTTTTATACGTAGACAAGATACAGGATAGTGGATAGGCACAGGCAGTTAGGCACTAGGCAGGGTGTACAGTACATAGTACTCGTACATCAAACTACATACGTATTACGTAGACCTACTCGTACCAAGTGTCCATAAAAAATATAAAATAAATAAACTCGAGTAAACGAGTATAGCCTATGTATAGGTTATAGGTCTGGGTTATACTATACTATACTCGTATTCCATCGTGTATTCTACTTGATCTAAAAACTGATTAGGCGAGGCACTGATGGTACATAGTAAACCAACTGGAGTAGTTAGCTAGTTACTTATGGTTTTTGTTTTCTAGGCTACATGAAACAGCAAATTCTAGAGGTGAAACGAATCGGAATTGAAAACTATGTGCGCGAGAGCTTATGGAACGCTATCGAATTGATAAAAAACGTCATTTACGCATTTGTAATTAGTTTACGAATTTACGCGTACGCTAGCGAACAAATTGAAATACAACGAGACGCCGGAACCGCTTTTGTGCCTCGTGAAAAATGGAACATGTTTGATCCTCAGTTGGTAGCTGAGGCACTTTTCGCAACGGCTAACATTTTAAGGTAGGCGGAGGTGCGCAAATAGCCAGCTACCACGTAATTCCAATTCGGTAAGCTCGTAATAGGCGTACGTTGCGAATGGTTAACTACTACGAGTACATAATTACGTGTACGAGATTTGTTTCTTATGTAGTGAAGGTTTACAAAAAAACAAAAAAGTACTTACACTACCTAGTACCTAGTTACCTACTTATCGCCTAATACCTTTACCTACTACCTATAATGAGTTTCGGTTTTCCTCGTGGAAACCGACTATCGCAGTTGCAGTTGCAGTTGCAGTGCACTATGACCACATGTTTTATGTACAGACCGTCCGGTTGATCTCAGTACCCCTCAGCGTCAGCGCAAGCGCAAAAATCCCATCAACGTAGCTGACGCTTAAAAAGTAGCCACACTTCCACAGATTACAAACAACGCAACGTAAATAGGGACGTCAGTGCGTGCAAATTACAGCACAAAAAAAAACCGTACGAAAACAGTAAATCATCGATTATTAATGATTATTTTTCGTTTTTCGATTATTAACATCAATTTAAATTCTTCATTTTAATCAAACTAACGATTCATAAACCATCGATTAGGGTTGCAAATAATTTATTTGTATTAGTTACGTATCTATGGTGATGGGATTTTTGCGCTGACGCTGACGCTGACGCTGAGGGGTACTAAGATCAACCGGACGGTCTGTACATTAACATTACGTACAGGTACAGGTACAGGTACAGGTATAAGTATAGGTATAGGTGTGTTAGATTAATGTGTATACAGATTCACATGGTATTAACATGACGAATTACTGGTGTGGTTGGCAGCGCGTTGAAACTGATCCACATATTTTCGGTAAATTCGCACCTTGGACCGTTACAAATCTCTTTGGGTAGAATGTTCATCGACATTTTGAAATTTTTTTCGATTTACGCTCTAGTTTTGTTCTCGTTCGCCTGCGGTAAGCATCAGCTCTGTCCACATACTCTACATACAATACATAGGCCTACCATGACATCTACCCGATACCCCTTTCGAATGACCGGTTGTTCGAGCGTCCTCCTTCTCCAGCCAATCCAACAATCATTGTTATTAGCCTATTAGGAATGGTAGGAATGACCTTGAACAATAAACCGACATTTATTTATTTTGCGAGAGATTCGTGAACAACCGGGCATTCGGTACAAATCTCACGAGTACAAACTACAAACCTTGATATTTCCTTTTCGTTTTAGGTTTAAATCAGTTATTATGGTACTACGCGGCGTTGGAACGAAAAAAATGTTTTACATTGCCCGGCGACGTACCAGACTGGGATAACGCTTCGGAGTCCTGCTCAAAGTGGAGAAGTTTTGGAAAGTGAGTAGAGTACCCGTAACACGACGATGACGATGACGATGCTATCTGCCTCTGCGAGTACTTTACACTGCCGTACGAGTACACTACACAGTACATACCTACGAGTATATCTACACCTACGGTACCGTGCTTCGACTCCCAATCACTGCTGAAACCCTGGAGGAGACGTACTCGTAGGCCTATTTGAACGGAATTGACTTGAAAATCGTAGCCATTGCCACCTAACTCGGTGTATAGGTATTAGGTAATTAGGTATAACGCGATGAATATTGTACCTCTACCTACTGTACGCGTATGTAATGTATGTGTAATGTGTAGGCGATGTACTCGTACGAATACTTAAGTCTTAAAGTAGGGCACTAGCGATGACTAATTGTCTGCAGTCGTCGTTCCTCATTTCGTTGTTATTCGCATGTTTTCAGCTTGTTCGAAAGTTTACAAACATTATTCTGGACAGGATTCGGCGAAGTAGGCGTCAACAGTTTCGATTTGGCCGGCATCAATTCATACACTCGATTTTGGGGTTTACTCATGTTCGCAGCGTATTCGGTGCTAAACGTCACCGTTCTATTGAACTTACTCATTGCCATGATGTCCAACACTTACTCAGCAATAGCGGTACTTTCCATTTCTTTTCTTTTATAAATTCAACATCGTCAGCCAACCTCCGTAACCGGTCCCCCTCCCCACCATCCACCAAAGCGGATATTTTTCGCGTTAGCTTACGCGATATCTTATCCGCCATCGTAATCATCACCCTACGCCTCAATAACTCACCAAAGAAAGCTAATCGTAATGCCCCTAATTACATATTAAGTATTTTTTGACGCCACTTTATTGGTAGTCTACGTATTATACCCGTAGTCGAAGGTGCATATCTGAACTACGAGTACGTCGAATTGAATATCAGAAACCAAATCTGCGCCACATTTTTCCTACGTACGAGTATTTCCGCTGGCTGAGTTTCGCCTAAAAAGCTGATTTCGCCACGTTTACAGCGATGAAATGTGAAGAAGAAGGAAGAAAAAAAAAGCGCGTAAATTTGGTTTCGGATATTCAATTCGACATCGTTCAATGTTTACGCCGCGCCGACAGGGCACAAGGTACGAGTATTTCATTACAATACATACGGACTGGTGGTGACGTCATGATGCGTAGTTGCTGGAGCCTTAATGTAGGTATTTTTTTGTTTTTTTACGCGCCTATTGGTTAGCATCAAGCGGACGTCGAATGGAAATTTGCCAGGACCAAGTTATGGATTAATTTTTTCGAAGAAAAGTCCACTTTACCTTCTCCATACAATGTTTTACCCAACCAAAAAACCATACGATATCTATCGTTGTGTTGCCGACAGCGCCTTGCCTTACATAATCGTGCCGATGACCGAGTCAACGCCAACATTGAAACCAATTTCCACGCCGCCGATTGCGATTCGGTGAGATTTACACATATCTCATCTCGGTACCTACTCCAAAATATCTGTTCTCAATTTTAAGTAGGCCTAGTCCCTCGGTAATTGCAGCCGCATGAGCAGCGCATGGCATAAGCTTTCGTTATACATAATACCAGTACATACTCGTATTTCAGACGAGATGAATTCGCTAAATTTTCCAAATTTCATAGTTCCGCATGCGAAGAAAATTGCCAAATTTTCAGCATATTTCGACCAACAGTTGGATTTCAAGTTTCCAAGTTTTCAACTTATTTTATTACAGCAATGGCGAAAGCTGAAACACCCGTCGCAGAAGCAAAAGCAGCAGCGGCAGCAGCAGCAGCAACAACAACAAGTACGTCAACGCGAGGCAAACACTACCGATAAATTTTCACATACGATAAAAGCATTGGTGTGGCGCTACATATCCACCAAGCATAGAGAGAGCGAATCAAGTTTGGCTACGGAAGACCATTTACAAGAAATCAAAAGCGAAATTTCTGCATTGAAATTTCAATTATCCGATACAACGAAAAGCCATGGCACGACTACGACCACGCCAAACCAAGGGCGCACACGCTCTTCGAGTGAAGATCATTTCCACTCCAGCGGTAAGTACGGGTAGTATAGGTACGAGTAGTTACTAGTTAGGTAGTAGGTACTGGTCTAGGCATCTGCTATACGCCTATACGTACTGTACAGTACCAGTAAGGCAGTACGTACGTCTACGTATATGTGTGCGTAATGGATATACCGTAGCGTGTACTGTGTAGGTGACTACTGACTAGATGTACTACTGTTCATCGATGACGATGAAGGTGGGTAAAAGTATACGCAGGAAATGCTTTCACCTTTAGGTATCTCTAGCCCGGCCATTTTTACACAGAAAAAACATGATTTTTATTTATAGAGTGTAAAGTTATCTTAAATTGGACATGAGATTTTTTTCAAGAAAAAATCAAATTTGCCCACTGTAGCATAAGTACGCGTATCCAAATCACCTAGACCTACCTCGTTTAAAAGTTTCACTTTTTCAACAGTAAACTATTTAGAGTCATTTGCAGTTCTCAATAAAAAGCAAAGGTGTTGGCAAAGACGATTAATGAACGATTTTCACGTCGGTCTTATTGCAAAACATAACAATAGCAACAACAGCGAAATCAAATATCAACGGGACCAGAGTGCGCACTGACGTTGACAGACGCCGACGCCGACGCCAATACTGTATGAAGGGAAAAAAGCCACTAGCGATACCAGTACATAGTACATACATACATACATACACGTAATACGTATTTTCGCAATCTTACACCTACTTACAATTAGTACTTACTACTTACCCTACATATTATGCAGAAATTTTCATTTACGTATATCAGCAACCACGTTGCAAGAAAACTGCCAACATTAAACGTCACTTCATTCATATACACAAACGGCGTTTTCTTTATGAAGCGTACACAGTACACAGTACACAGTACACACACATGTACAATTTTTCTCGCAAACTGCCAACTTGAAGAGCACAATACTGATTTATGGTTTCCAAGTTGCAAACCAAAGTATGCATCGAATTCGTCGTAAAATTTATTATTCCAAGAATCGCCTCAAAACTCGAAAATAATAACTCGTAATAGTCCAATACTTAGTAATAATGAAAAACCGCGGATTCAATTTTTTCTTATACCTAATACACACAAAAAAAAGGAAAGAAAATTCATACCGAGTAAAACAGGAAAAAAACTAGTATAAAGTGGATTCTCTCCAACGTCCCTTCTTGCCTACAACAAATACTGCAAAAAAATGAGAAAGAAATCATAGTGAAGGCAAAAGGAGTTCAAGTGCTGCGATGCGAGGCCCGAGAAAGAAATGGAGGGGGCTATCCGCGTCGTACTAACTAGTAACTAGTAAAATGAAAATGACAAGAAAAAGAGAACTCGAATTCTTACGTAGGTCTAGATAAGTAGGTATTTACATATCTGCCCAATTAGCAGCACTAATACCTAATTACCTAGTGCCCACTACCCACTACCCACTACCTACTACCTACTACCTAGTGAACAACTGTACGTAGTGACCGATTATTCGTGCCTCGTGCCCTGTGCCCTGTGCCCGGTGCCCGGTGCCCCCCAGGAAAACGAGTTACTTTTTTTCCATTTCATAGTAAAAATGACAGTAATACGAGTACGTAGCTTAAGTAATATTGAATTGGACATACAATAACTTTCTTCAATAAAAAACTAGATTCTTCTTTACCAATCCACTTTCAAGTTAAAAAAATGCAACTTATTCGATGTTTTGGACTTGGCTGTTTTTCATTATCTATGTCTACGTCTACGTCTACCACAACGTCATCGCTCTCAATTTTTTCGGCCCTGGTCGTCTTCCATTACTTTTAGTCGAGATGTTGATGTCGTGAGAGCACTATCGTTTTTCCCGATCTGCGCGGGCGTTTTTTGGTTTTACAAATGTACGAGTATGTAGATGTACGTGCGTGTGTTTTATGTAAATTGAATAGAAGTAATTTCGTCGAACGTGATCAAGAAATAGGTGAGTAATGAACTACATACATACTCGTACTACGATACGATTTTGCACTTCATATTAGAATCTAAGTACTGTTTTACACGAGGACACCTCCCCCCCCTCCGTATCAAGGCGGTAAGAGGAAGTCGAAATTTGAAAAAAAAAATCATCACAACCGGAGCAATACCTCTTACGTTATTTTTTATTAAATAGATTCATTCCATTTTTAGGCAGGTAGGTACCTGCTTAATGATTAATTAATGTTACTATAATTATCATGTAAATTTATAAACGTGCACTACATACGTGTACATTCGGGTAGTACCTAGTAGGTGGTCTAGATACCAGATCAATAAGTAATTAATTAATAAGTTAGTATAGGTACAGGTACAGGTACAAGTATAGGTAGTTGGGTACGGTACAGTAGTACAGATGGTATGAATATATTATGTGTGTAGCACAGCACATGTGTAAATAGAGATACCTACCTAGTTACCTAAGTATAACCTGCATAAGAAGCAGCAATATGGATTTGTAAAAATAGTGGTTATAGTTATTAAGTAATTAGATGATAGGTATTTTATGCAGGTGGTACGTTAAGTACATGCTACGCGTACTACATACATAATTACATATGTACTATGTAGGCAGGCAGTTAGGTAACGTAGATGTCAGCTAGGTATCACTGATACACATTTTGATATTACACATGCATACATGTAAGTAGTAGTAAGTAGACTAAGTATACAATACACGTACACGTACACGTACTGTACGTGTGCGCGTACGTATAATTGCTACACGAAGACGAAGAGTAATCAAACGGTAATTATTTGAACCGAAGTTCGATAAACGATTTGATTAAAGAATGAAAAAAAGATTAATTGTACTGTACGAGTATATAGCTTAGGTAATAGGCTATTGCAACTTCACAACGCAAGTCGAACAGAGCGTTGGCGAAGTGTTAGAAGACAAGACGCGTATCCGTATTCCGTAGATCCGTACATACTCGTAGGTGACAGACAAAAATACTCGTAACAACGTTATGATTCGTTTTTCGTTGAACAAAATAAAATTTCTTTTCTTTAAAGCTATGCAAGGTAGGCTTAGCGATTTTCATTTCATACATTAGCGGTGCCTGTAGGCCTGTACCTCTACCTATGCTTATGCTTATGCTTATGCCTAATTACCTATTACCTATATCTGCATCACGCACTATTGTACACATACATATGTGTACGAGTACTATGTAAATATGTAGGTAAGGTATTAGGTAGTAACTAGTAGATACGTAAACAATTGAACACGAATGTTCGAAATGTCAATCGTTTAAAAAGCAAATACCGTATGTACTTTTATTGATTGTTGACCGTGCAATTTGGTTAGAAAAGAATCGTGCTTTGACAATATGAAAAGTGCAGCGGCGGCGGCGACGACGACGACGGTATCGTGGGCATGGACGTACGCGTATTTGAATTTATTGGCAGGATTGATGTACACCGAAACTAAGCCGCATTCGGTTCAAGCGTGCGGCAAAAAATTGGCCGACTTATTGCAAAAAAATTGTCGCAAAGGTTACAATTTTTACAACAGTGGCGAATCGTACGGTAGCGGTATTGGTACGTAATACAATTACATAGTGCGTAGACAATGTAGACATAGGCCTACACGTACGCGTACATAATGTTGCACGTGTACAATGTGCATACTACATAGAGGTAATTAGATATAGACAATGTACTATAACTAACTAGCCTATAGGAAAGGCAACTAGATAGTAGATACCTAGACCTACAGTCCTACACCAAACGCCTACTGCCTGATACCTTACCAATGATATCACCTAAGATGTAGGTGTAGGTAATCAGGTATAGGTACTACGTAGACGCCTAGACGGTAGAGGTACTTCACCGTCTTGTGAGCGTGGGCGTAATTTTTTGGTAAACTTGAGTTTTGATATTTTAGAAAATTTAAACAACGATGATCAAACAAAACCAGGCATTACCCAGGAATGCTGCTTACAAGCTTGCACCTATCGCGATTTACTTCAATATTGTTACAACGGCTCCTCCATGTGAGTACTGAACTACCAACTACTACCAGGTAGTGGTCAATTGGTCATGTAGAAGTACCATACCATACCATACTAGGTGGTGAGTAGGTGGATACGTGGATAGGGGTACTGGGTAGTGGGTAGCTGGGTAGTAGTCGGCTTCCTCCAACACAGTTTTCCTCACCCTTTCAAATATTTCATTTTCGTTTAATTTACAACATTTTTCATCTCTCACTAGGATAGCATCTTTTTCTAATTTTAAAGATGAGATTGTTACCATGTTACCATTTTTTAGTAGCTTTTAGTTACAAATTATAATTGTAATAATATTTCTGCGATTTTTCTCATTTTCTCAATGCGCACTCCGTTTAGTTAAAAATCTTTACATTCTTATTAACCTATACCTAGTTACCTACTCGTTCGTATGTGTATTGTGTACTGATAGCAATCCCTCCATCTGAACATTCATCTACTTGCTCCTAATTTCCATACACCTTTTTCATCTTATTACGTATTTCAGGAATGATGCGCATCAAAAAACGCATTCTGACGAATGGCCGACCGCCGATTTAGTTAACCTATTCTCGAATGCCGGCAAAATAGACGCCAACATTTCTCGCATCGACAACAACACCCACAACAAACGCGAAAATCATCGTCCGAGAGATACGACGGAGAAGGCGGAAAATATAATGAAAACGACTCCACCTTCGTTTACCAGTCCACGTAGCAAAGTGAGTTCTGCTGCGTCGCGTTACAGTGTATGCCACTAGGCAGATACCCTGGCCATTTCTGAGACATTTTCATTTAAAAGTGGAGTTTTCGCCGACTTCGCAATTTTCATCTTCTCCATTTTGTTTCTTTTTTTTTTTTTCAATAACTTCCAAAGTATCGACTCCATAACAATATCTCATAGATGATCGGAAAGACGACGAAAAAAGCCGCATATCGTTCACTGATACTATGTAGTATGTACCATGTACTATGTAGCTAACCAGCTAGCTATGTACGTAGAGGAAAAACCAGTTTAGAGACATGTTAATCCATTAGTCAATACTTGGGAAGTTATTGAGGACAAACAGAATTCCTCCATATACGGCCATATTAAATTTTCCAGCAAAACTTGCGGATCTCACTGGCTGGAAAGGTGACACCCTTACCCACTGCTACCAGTAGATACTGCGAGTATATCATTACGTAGGCAGCCGACTTGAATATACCTAAGTAGGTAGTTAGGTATAGGTACACTACACCTCACCTCACCTCACTTCACCTCGTCTCGCATACACGTACGCCTAAATATACGAATACTTAGCGAGTATATCAGTACCTAGACCTACCGTAAATTTCCCTGTTACTTTAGGTGGCGAATTCAAATTTGAACGGATGGAATGTGAAAATGAAATCAACAGCGGACGTGTACATACGTTTGAAGCCATACGCTTTTAGCACAGACTCAGAAGCTCGGTCTACAAATCACTACCTTTTAACCGTTTAAACGTCTATTTTATGCAGTCAACTATGTACCTTACCTACCTACCAACCACCTACTAAGTTTAGGTTATAGGTATTAGGTAACTAGGTGCGCCAACCTGCTAATACCCGCCGCCGCTATTATAACCGTCTCCTGATACACCTATTACCTATACCTACCATCCGGGTACTTATATTTTCATACCATATGCCAACCGAAAATAGTTAGACATATACTCGCTACTCGCGTATCGGATACCGGCGATACCGCCACTGCAAAGTGTGTGTGTGTATACCCGTAGAGGTTTTAATAGCTCGCTGCCATGAAATAGGCCTACATACGTATTACGTACTCGTACATTACGAGGGAAATTTAGCAAATCACTTTTGACGCTGTTACAATATACAGTACAAAATATTTGCAGTATACCATATAAATTAGATAGGTATTGTACGTTTGAAAATTATTCACATCGCGGTTAGTTACATACGAGTACGAGTACGAGTACGAGTACGAGTACTCGCATAGGGTACCAAAATGAGTTGGCTTACCTACGTGTACTGTACGTAACGTATACGTATACGTATTACGTAGTACTACGTAGTTACGTACTGTACTTGAATACTGTAGCGTAGCATAAGAAACTTATGTACGGTACTGCTAAAACTATCGTACGTAATTAAATTTTCTATTTATTCGTTTATCTAGTTATTATTAAAATTTTTTTTCCGCTAATAAGGAGTTGTAATTTTTTCCATTCGTCAGTAAGACAATAGGCCTACTCCTTTGTGAGCAAGTGCTACTGCGAGTTGGCAGTGACACTGTCGAATCTGACAACGAATTTGGACATTTTTCACGAATCTAGCAATCTACATCACGTATGATGCCGAGGGTCCGTCTGCATCTGATTATGCGAACAAAGCTATCCACATGGTACATGCATATGTACACGTAGTAGGCCTACCTCTACCTAGTACCCTACCTTACTCGTACAGCGGTCACGAATTTCAAACACTGCACCGCACAATTAGCAATCGAGTATGGTACAGACAGAGTACTTGTATTTCGTATACGTATACAGTTATACACAATTACACATGCCATGCACGCGCACCAACCACGAGGTAAATGTAAATATCCGAAAATCTGAGAACTAGAGACAGCATTTAACGTTACAACGTTACAACGTGGTTTTTTGAAACTATGCAAGTTGAGCTAGACGAAAACGTAATGCGGGCCGTTAACGCATAATCGACAACTAGATTTGGACGCGTCCAATCGTTTCCATTTACCATGACAATGAGGCGCTGACAAAGCACTCCATCTAGTAGATCTATCCATCGTGCCATGGCCAGAGCATCGGTAACCTAAGGATGGCCGCATCGCTTCGCGGTCACATTGCACGCATACTTTTTCACCTGCGACCGAATTAAATTACGAATAGCCGCCAAAAAAGGAAAAAAAATTCCCGGTTCAGCTGTAGCGCGTCACAATCTCAACTTGGCACGCAATTACGCAATACGCATACGTACCTTCGCGTAAATTCGAAAAAGGAGACTCCTTCGTACACGCTACGGTTGCTTTGACAATTTCAAATAAAACGCAATACCTGAAAAATTGGTCGAGTAATTTTTTAAAATCATTTCTAACGAGCACCTCTAGCTCTACCTACGGTATGCTCCACCTTGAAGAATATTTCTTCTTACATTACATACTGTGTGCATCTAATTTGCATAGTGCATACGAGTAGGTACAGCCCAACAGTTAGTTTGCAAATATAAAGCCTTTCCGCAAGCGTACTTAATACTTATAAGTTATAAGCAATATTCTATGCGTCCTCATTCGATCACTTACTCTTCATCGTTATTCTCTTTTTTTAGTACGAGTTGGAGTTTTTCAGAAGAATCGTTGTCGAATGTTGAAATTTGTTGAAAAGTATAGGTTCGATTGTTGGTATGGGCACGATCAACAGTGACATGTGTAGGTCTAATCGTATTCGCAGACGTCAACGTTGCTACCGTTGTCGATAATGCTGGCAATGGCAACAACATGGCAATCTCTATTCAACAATCAAATAAGGCGGAGAACAGATGAAATACGAGTACGAGTACGAGTACGACTACAAGTATGATGACATCGACTCGGTAAGAAGTTCATCTCACGTGCGATAGTCACTGGTCACGCAACGTCGTAACCAATACACTAGGTAGCTAGGTAGCTAGGTAGCTAGCTAGCTAGCTACATAGGTAAATACTACATAGTACTCGTAGATGGTACATGGTACCTACATGGCATTTTTCTTCGCTCCTCCGCTCCTCCCTTTCATAATATGTCGCTACTTCACGTGAAAAAATAAAACGAACAAAATTTGCGAACACCTATCGAGATGGTTTGGCATTTGTCAGTGCTACTGCTAGCATCTATTTTGGGTAAGGGGTCTATATCGGTGCTCAAACGATTTCCAAACCATGTTTACCACTCTTATGCGTTTTTGTATTCAGCGCGCTCAAGAGAGTGCATAGAAAAACGCATAGTGGATCCCAGGTTCAAATCTGCGAATTATTCCCCCCTCATCGTTCAGCGATAAAAATTTCGTAAACCTCATATCGACATCTGCTTTTGTTTCGAGGTATGAACTTTCTCAGTGAAGTGCAAACTTACAGAAAAAACGCCTTAACCGACAATTTTTTTTCAGTAATTTTTTTTGGTCAAAAAAAAAGCTTAATCTTTGCATGATGTACTTGAAATAAAAAACCCGAGCAGAGAACAACAGCTGAACGCATTCACGTTCGTAAATCTTATCGAGTTAAATTCAAAAAACTACAGTACCGTACTACAAGTAGGCCTACAGGTAAATGTCGCATTCCGGTTTCAAGGTGATTTTACTCGTATTCATCGCACGCAATTTCAACATCTCTAAAAAAAATTACCCTATAAAAAATTGTCACCCCCATTGGGAAAATTGTGGCTACGCTACCGCATACGAACAGTCGAACACCCAGCTTTTTTATCGGCAGCATGTAGAGGTACCAAGTAGCAAGTACTAAGTAGTAGCAAACGAGTACATTAACCTATACAAAGATGGTCCACTGTGTACAAAAAAGTGTTGCGCTTAAAAGGAGCTGGAAAGAGCTAAAAATGGAGCTCGTGCTCGTTCATAGATGACGCACCTGCGTTTCATCTTTCTCCGCCTAATATCTTGTAGTTTACGCATGTGTGCACTGTGCATGTCGTGGCGTGGTGTGTAACACGTTACACAAACTAGACCTTAAAGTCCACTAGTTTTTTTCAACTGAGCAAAATTCGGAAATGCTCGGAAATCTTCGG
>QBDW01006463.1:0-48180 GCA_003261595.1 Maconellicoccus hirsutus | reverse complement strand
CGGTAATTTACTTGAAATTTACGATAATTTACTAGTAATTTAATGGTAATTTTCCGGTAATTTACTGGTAATTTAGGAAATTTATGGTAATTTACAGGCAATTTACTGGTAATTAAATGGTAATTTTCTGGTAATTTATGGTAATTTAGCGGTAATTTGCTGTCAATCTGTGTAATTTACCAGTAATTTAATTAATGTAATTCACTGGTAATTTACAGTGATTTAACCATAATTTTCAGTATATTACCTTCATTTTGCGCATTTTACCACCAATTTGCGGTAATATGATTTACCATAAATTCGCGGTTTTCGGTAACTTGCCATTAACTTTCCATATTTACGATAATTACCGGTAATTTACTAAATTATATTGAAAATTTGACGAAATTCAGTACGCTCGTTCTGGCGTGATAAGGTCACAAAGAAAACGGCTATCATTTTATATATGTATATAAAAATTAATATTACACTATATTCTCTACTCATACAAAACGAGCAGATTCGTTCGATATAAGAAAACCTCTACCTGCTTCCTCACATCATGCTCGAATAATATACCGAGACAGCAACATCGAAGCGCACTCACAATGATTAAGCAAAGCTCTCGATCACGTCTCATTCTAGAATAACGCATCGAGCGGATTCCGCAGCGGCAACGTCCGAATAAACCTATAAATTCCGTACGATCGTAAAAATAACGCGAGGAATATAACTCGCGAGATATATTCGCCATATACGCATATACGTGCCCATTAGCTCGGTTATCTCTCGGTCTTCGTTTTGTTTTTAAGGAAATTTGATACTGAAAATTTGTCACTTTTAAGTGTCGCCGCTTATATCGTTGCTTCGGAAATGACTGCTATTTACTTGTACGCGGAGCACGTTAAACACGATATATTACCAGTGAACGCAATGGCTCGGTTTTTTTCTCGCGCAGTAAAAGGTAATTTCGGCTTTTTATGGTATTTCATAATGTATCTCGCGATTCAACGTTGTCGATTGGTTGAAAAAGTTGACCTATTTGAGACCATACCGAAGGTTCGTTTCATTTTCGGGCCAAATTTCAAACATTGTAACAAAAAAATACGTCATTTCAGTTCGGATAAAATCACATCTCGGTAAACACAGAAACACCGACGTCGCAATTTAGACATAAAATCGATCAAATCTGTACACGAAACCCTTATTAAATTCCGGCCGACGAAAATTAAGCCATCGTTTCCCAAAATTGGTAAAATCCTCGCCCCGATGCTTACACGCAACTACCAATCAATCCGGAAACAATAACCTCAGTAACACTCATTATATTCGACCATATTGAAGAGGTACTCCAGGACGAAAAAGATTCTTGAGCATAAGTGCATCGCGAAGGGTATTCGGCGAAGGTTAACGGTCGAGTGTTTGCACTGGCAGCCGTTACATCTCGGGTCATTAACAATACCCTATTTGCAGAACACCATCGATACTACTTTGCTCCCTTACGTATTGGTTGACGTTAAGTATGCTATAGAGATTTAGAAGGGCGCAAGACCAAGCGACGAAGGGTTTCTTGCGCGTACGCGTTCTAGTTGAAAATTTATGAGGTAAATATTAACACTTACTTTCTTTATATTGCAATACGTTATAGTGTTTCTCGTGGATGACAACGCATCGGTAACAGCTTCGGTCACTAGAATGGTTTTAAATCAGAAATGCATAGATTAGCACAGGGTGTTGAAATTAAATCATTTCGGGGTCATTAAATTGAAAATTATTCATTAATGAGAAAAAAGTCATACAAACTAACTACGTAATACATAAAAGTAAAATGAGTTGCTTAAACACACACCAAATCCATCAGGAACTTGGTATGCAACTTATTCGACACTTGTGACACACCTATCTCACAAGCTGTATAAGTTGCATATCTAAATGCATCACATATCAGGCATGTATTATGCAACTTATTCGACGACCACGACACGCATATCTTGCACATCGTATAAGTTGCCTACTCAAACATTAAACTCACTAGGCACTTGATATGCAACTTATTTGACACTTGTGACACACCTACCTCATAAGTTGTATAAGTTGCCTATTTAAATGCCTCACAAATCAGGCATGCATAATGCAACTTATTTGACGCCCATAACATGCATATCTTGCACATCATATAAGTTGCCTACTCAAACACTAAACTTACCAGGCACTTGATATGCAACTTATTTGACACTTGTGACGCATCTACCTCACAAGTTGTATAAGTTGCCTAATCAAGATCCGCAACATAGGCAACTCATTCGACATAAAGTAAATAAATACCCCATCCGAAGAGACGTCAACTAGGCAACTTTTCAAACTCGCACATCACACATGTGCTGTCGCGACGGCGTCGCTCCCCGAACAACGTATCAATTTCACAACGCGAGGGTTGAACTAATCAACAGATGAACTTCGTACTTACTCGCTGGCAATAAGAAATTTATCTCCATCCGCAGCCACGCACGATCCCTTCGAACTAAATCGATTCCCTTCGATAGATATCGTCTTACGTATTCCCGACTGGTACCAGTTTCCAACCCAGTGAGCAGGAAATTTACAGCATTCTGTAATCGCGAGGTAAATTGAAAAGATTAAAAATTTTCCACGAGTTTCTTACATTTTTTTTCAAATCGTTGCACTGCTGCATAACCTTGTAATGTATTTTCCAACGTTACACGCGACTCAATTATTTAATTATAAAATGAGCGATGCTTAATAAACCGTTACGTTGTAGGTAACATTTTACCATACAAAAGAATCAAATGCCAGGTG
This sequence comes from Maconellicoccus hirsutus, assembly GCA_003261595.1. Classification (NCBI taxonomy): domain Eukaryota; kingdom Metazoa; phylum Arthropoda; class Insecta; order Hemiptera; family Pseudococcidae; genus Maconellicoccus; species Maconellicoccus hirsutus. The sequence goes on along the minus strand of QBDW01006463.1, from coordinate 45,384 downwards.
AACGGGGTGGTTGGGAAATTTAAACAGAAAACATCGGGTTCGCTTCTAATTAAAGTAAAACTACTAAAATGCTTTTCAGTTTGTAACTTTATGTAAAGCTCGTTATCGAAGCAGTTGACCGTTTTCATTCCCCCACTCTCCACCTCATATCGAGCACGTATTGTCGAACACTTCCTGGTTATATGCGCGTACTCTGGCTTGGTTCTTTTTAATTATGGTCTATTTTATTACGAACAGACGTGGGTTGCTTTTGATGCTCGCAGGTTTGGCGTTTGTGGTCATCCTATTTTTATAACATCATAAGTGCCTCAACTTGGTAGCGTTTTTGTAACAAAAAGAAATCAAAGTATTCGTGTCTCGTTCACTTTTACAGATTTAATTACGTATTATTTCGATGTAATTTGCCAAATTTCAACCAATTTTCAAATTAAAAAAAAATTAAAGCGTAAATAACAAGGATTCGGAAGGTAGAGATATTAAGTATCGCAGTCTCCAAAGAGATGGCGATTTTAATCATCGCTTTTCTTCGTTTCTCTACGAATTCGCTTCGACATATCTGCAGATGTAAACAAAATAGAAGAAAACTTCTCGAATGAAAAATATTCCTCATGAAACGCCGCATAATTCAAGCTCTCACTTAAAACTCGACCAATTCTGGGAAAACGTGAAAACATGTTCAAACTTAAAAGAACGCGTTTCATCACTTAGCTTGTTCTCGCACAAACACTCGCTGCTCCTTAATTCCACAAGGACACCTCGACATTTTGTTTCCAGCGCTGAGACGATCCAAAGGTCACGCATCCATTTCGACTACATCATCTCACGCTGTAAATTTCAACAAAACACGCCAAGTACGCGGCGACAAAACAAGGCGTTAAAAACTACCATCGAGTGGTATTTACTCGTGACACAATAAAACACAAATTGCCAGAAATTTACTCGGTTCACGCTCTCGTCACGCTTTTTTACTTTTGACGAGCAGGCATTTCGCCGTGCGCCTGAAAAAAACCTCATTAAATAATAATACCGAACATAAAAAATGCATTATTCGAGCAATGAAATGCTCAACACGCCAACGTCGTATCAGCAATTTCCATCGTCGCGTTTTCTAAATATCAAAGAGCGCTTCGATATTAAATATAAGAAAAAAAATGCTCCTTCGTATACGCGGTTGAACACCCGAGAGAACGAAAATTACGCAAAATTAACTTTATCTTTGTTCCGATGCTGGATACGATACACAGACACGTACCTCGGCGTTATTTCAAATATGAAAATTCAAATGTAAACGATCCCTTAGCACTTGTTGAGCTTTTGTCGTTAAACGATTTGAAAAAATGGCGCTAAAAAGATGCTTCGATAGGGTAGAGTATAATTTGATGATGAAACTCGAAAATGGGAAATTTTATTTTCACAGTTTGCAAATAGAATCACTTCGAAATATAATTGAAACAAATGAACACCGTAATCTCTAATCACAATATTTACAACACTGCAGGTACTCCTTCGACGCCTTTTTTTTGGCTCCATTAAAAAACACCGTACAAGGACCATCACCATAATTAGATCAACACCGTAAGCAGGTCAAACAATAATGTCTAAAGCGAGGACAAACACCGCTAATGGACACCGTCGCTAATCAATTTACCGACACACCTAAAATCGCACACTATCTTTTGTAAACTCAATTCCAGTAGATTTAGGAGTCCGAGCAAACATTCAAAACATCAACAAAACCATCAAGTAAAAGGCACAGCTAAAACATCACGTATCGTGACACGTGAACCGCGATCATGGTTTTTCAATTTCCACGTCTGCTCGAAAATCACCTCGATCAACGGCCTCTCGTTCGTTACTAGGCAACTCATCTTACACGCGACAACGATAATTTCACTATTCAAATACTACCCGGGGTGAAAATGAAACAAGGTGCCCCTTGGAAATACCACTTATGCAAATCATCGTACGTGATTCCAATACGTATAATTGGCAGCCGTCCGTATTCGGCGCGATTAGGCAAATTATTCGGCATACATGCGCGTACACGTGTATTGGCTCCTTTGATCAAAACGTTAGGCAAATCGCGGCGCACTAATGCGAAATAAGTTGCATCGTAGTACGCGTTCACAAGTCTACACCGTATGTTTCCTCAACAGGGTGTTTCCGTTTGAGAAACCGCTAAACGATAAAGTTTGACTAAAGTCGCCAATAGTAACCGCAAAACTACAACTTTCGAATTTATATGCAAATAAGTTTTCTTCAAAAAAGAGGGTTGAAAAAACAAAAAAAAAACGAAAAAACTAAAATGGAAAAAAGTACCGACATGAGTGATACAATGATTTATGGTGCGAACATTCGTCTAAGTATTTTTAAACATAAGCAAACCTTCTAAACTATGTTTAAACGATAAATTATCGTCGTATATTTTTTTATGCTCGCGTATAAAATTTATACATGCGAGCGTATACATATATTTTCTTTTTACGGATCCGTGAGACTGTGTGCGTGTGAGGGTATGTTTGATACGCGATTGTAAGTGTATTCAGAGAGCATGAGCGAGAACGCAAAAGTTACATTCGAATAGGACACAAAAAAGAAGCGAAAGCTAGTAAACTGTGGAATGAATTTATTATGACAGTTGGAGTGTTAGTATCAGAACGCCATTATTTTATCGTACTCGCGTGACTTTGCTTTAAATTCTTGAACTTTGGTACTTTACGCGAAATTTATTGTTCAACTTTGATAAACCTCTAAAATGATGAAATAATTTCTCGTCTTTATGAAGCCTATTTTCTATCAGCGTTTTTTTCCTCCCCTCCTTCTCCCCTTCGAAAGAAGGTAATTTCGAGAATTGGTTTTCTCTCTTGGTTTATCTCCTAAATGCTAACACGTTTCGAAAGATTTTTAACCATTGGTTCGACGTTTGGGAGTATTTAAGAAATTCTCGATTGATTTTTCCTTTTTGTTATTTCTCACTCGATGTTCGAGTATTTAATATGTTCGAGTAAAAACTTTTTAGATCTTATCGGTTTAAAGTGTTTGAAAAATCTGAAATATTCGACGAGCGTGATTTCTTCAAGTCAACGAATCAGATTAATTTTTTAAATAAGTTTCCTTCTGCGTTGACTTATCGAAACTTTGATCCGTCGATACAAAGACGCTTTTTCCTTTTTTTTTTGGCTGTTATAACGAAATTAGTATTTCTCTTTCGAATCAATTTTCAAAATATTCTTCACGATCGCAAATCAGATTGATTTTAATGAAAATTGACGCTAAATTCGGTATTTTTCAATTTCCTAAATTGATTTTTTTCTCAGTGTTCGACAATCAGAAAATGAGAATATTCCATGCGTGATTAAATTTTTTAATTAAATCACTTAATTAGATCTTTGATTACTCAAAAATTAAACAAATTGTAGACGTTGTTTGGCGAAGAGTAATTTTCACAATGTCAATTCACAGTTAAAAATTTCTCAACATTGTTGTTTGCACAAGGAAAACTTCCCTATTTAATTATCAGCGGTTTTAAGAAAAATTATAACAATCTTATGTACTTTGGAAAGTTAATTCCGCGTACACCAAATTTCAAGAAGATACAAAAAATACGCCAAGTAAAAAAAAAACTGTAATAAAATGTTCTCGAAGTTTAATTCTGGTTAAATGTATTTTCATGACGAATCGTAGACGAAAAAAACTATTATGTAGACTATTTCAACAAAATATTGACCATCAAAACCCCCAAACTTCACCATTATCTTCTAGAGCTTTAAGTTGGCATTTTCCCCCATATTTTTGAAACACTGTAACATTCAACTCGCTATAAGTCAAAATCCAAACAAGATAGAAAAAAATTCTTCTGTTAAAAAACATTTCAGATAAAATTTTACATAATTTCAGTACTTGAGATAATTCCCATTAAAAGCATAGAAAACGAGAAAATCAACTACGAAAGTGAAATATCTTACAACCATGATCTTTGGTGTGCTCATCTTAATATTATCAAAATTTGGAAAATAAATCACACTGGAGAAAAGTCTTCAAACAAAACGGATTTTTATGCAATCTCCAATATTTCCTTCACCATTTACATCGCTCCCGAGTCCCTTGATATCTCATCAGAAATCACCCCTAAATAAACGTCTTTAACTTTCGTCTCAAATGTGTAATTAAATCATCGTCAAAGTTTCATCTCAGAAAATCGTCGATGAAAATTACACGAAACTACTCTCGAATTAGATAAGAATATAATCCACGTGCGAGCGCTCGATTACATCACATCGGACACACGAGCTCTTTCTGGCAAATTGATAAGCCCCCAAAGACACCATGATTTAGTACTAGTTTTTTGAAACGATTTATCGAAGACGTAAACCGACGTAGCGGAGCCTTTCATCGAGACATCACAATAAAAAAATTTCGTCGACGTTTCACTTTTCGCGTTCAAACTTTATAAGGCAATTAAAATTACGCAAGTCGCAACATTTTCGTCACGAGCGACCTTCGAGTCAGGAAATTCTCCTCGAGTAATATATTTTTAATGGAGACGCCGCAACATTTCGCAGTATAAAATTTTTTTCGAGTTTTCTTCGAACAAGTTTTTTTTTCCTTTGGTGTAAAAAAAAAAACTCGTATGATGATTTTTCTCGTGTTTTACGACGCGACGTCGAAAAAACACTAAAATTCGTTCAACTCGTTAAAGTAGAAATTCGAATTAAAAAACTTTCCATGTCGTGCTGTTCGTTCATAGAATAAAACTACGGTTTTTAAATTATAAAATATTACATCTTGCGAGGAAAATTAATAATTCGATGAAAAAACCGTTCGTAAATCCCAAGTTATCAAATTTCTTATCATTAACAGACCAGCTTCATCGAGCTATTTCAAAGTGGACACTACTCGACGAAACATTTGATTCATCGCGAAATTTATAATCCGTTCGAAAGTTATTCTAATGGAAATGGGCCAACCAGAAGATTAAATTGTTCCAACATCTTTTACTGAACGTAATCCGCCATATTTATAAGTGAACATAGCCTGGGCGCAAAATTTCGCAACCTTGAAAATTTCCAACAATAGTTTATTCGTCTCCGGGGAAAATTGCGCGGATAATTTCGAAGGAAATTTAAAACCTCGTCAGCTTTGAGAAAGGGTACTCGTCAAAATACGCTTCGTCTCGCAACCCAACAAATCCAAAGTTTAATATCAATTTAGGAATAAACAAAAGTTCGCTAATAAGACATGGTAAATAATATTTACGGCAACGTATCGGATATGTTTACATTTTATACACGCTTTTCGCTTCCAGCTGCATCGTGCGCTTCTCCGACGATTTGTATCTTTAATAACGTTAAAACGGTCCAATAAAATAAATTTGTTTGTTTTTTCATCTTTCACTCGAAATCACAGCCACGAACGCGTTTAATTTTATTCCCAAAGTCGATCTCATAATACTTGTTTTCCCTTTTTAATGCGCCGCCGGGGAAAACGGCGAAGAGTATTTCTTTTAAGCTTTTTTCTTTTCACTCCAATCCAAATAATAATGCTTGTGTGTTTTCGCGTTACAGCCAGCGAAAAAAACTGTATAAACCGAATGACACAGCGTTTCCCGTATTGACAGGTAGAGAAGGTATGTTATCTTTTTTCCATAGTATACAAGGTGGTTCGAAATCAATTTTGTCTCAGAACGATATACTCGTTACCAATTCGACTGACGTCTTAGCCCTTTTCACAATCTATCAAAACAGGTCCAAATTGCTAATGAGTAATACACCATTGAATTTTCATTATTACATGCAGCAAACCATACTTATATCGTACTAGCTTCGCTAGTTGGAGGCTTCGTCCCCAAACACCCCTTATATTCTTTTTTTTTCTATTCACAATAACTCTCAATCGTAATTGTTGTTATAGAAATCTTCTTAGCCTTTTGGCTGAGATTTAAATCAAAAGCTTATGGCAGTTGGGGTAAATTACCGTTATTGCGGAAAAGCGAATGTCAGCAAAATTGTTGCAAATGTAATTTTAAGATGCAATCTTGATAAATTGAAATAATTACTGTAAGTTCACAGTATTTGCGGTAATTTACCGGTAATTTATGGTAATTTACTCATAATTTACCGGTCATTTATGATAATTTACCGGTAATTTGTGGTAATTTACCGGTAATTCATGGTAATTTACTAGTAAGTTACATTAATTTACTAGTAATTTACAGTAATTTACCGGTAATTCATGGTAAATTACGATAATTTACGGTAATTTACTAGTAATTGACTGGTAATTTATGGTAATTTGTTGTCAATTTTTATAATTCACCAGTAATTCAATTTATGTTATACACTTGTAAGTTACAATGATTTAACCATAATTTTCAGTAATTCACCGTCATTTTGTGTATTTCGCTACCAATTTACGGTAATATGATTTACCACAAATTTGGGGTGTTTCAGTAACTTACCATTAACTTTCCGTAAATACGATAATTACCGGTAATTTATTAAATTATTATGTTCAAAATTTGATGAAATTTAGTTTGCTCGTTCTGGCGCGATAAGGTCAAAAAGAAAACGGTCGTCATTTCATACATATGGATAAATTGTCACTTTTTTGAATTTGTTGTAATCTTATAGTTCATCCTTCGTATGAAAACTTTTGTAGATTCAGAACAAGCTTACAAAAGTTTTTGAAACAGTTTTTAAAAGTCAAATTTTTTTTTGATACCAACTAAGCTATTTTTTTCTATTTTTTTTTTCATTTAAAAATTTGTTTAAACTCGTTAAAAAATCAAACATAATCGTTCTATATTATTGAATTTTCATTTCAGTTTTCTCATAATTTCTCGTTTTTTTTTCACTTAAAAATATGTAATTTATTATGCTTACTCCTTAAATTAAACAATTCGGCAAACTCACTCACTCTTTTGTAGTTTCGGTTGCTTCATTGCTAGATGAAGGAAACTGATCTCAATACACACACAATACATATTTACGTCAAAAAATTCAATTTTCAATAACTTTCTCATTTCGTGCGAAAAAAAAAATGGTGAAAAAAATACACGAAGAGATATAAGCTTCAATTTCTCGAACCCGAACCATACGGATTTCAGGACACCCTATATACGTTGTAAGACTTCGTACGCACCGTATAACTACCCTTTATTTACACCGCTACTACTTCTCGAATAAAGTAACTCGTACTCCTTGAAAAGCCACGCTTTCGTGTTTCCTCTTCGAAGCTCTGGGCGCGTATAAACGATTCGGACACCGTCCGCCTTCTCCACATAACTCACAAAAATTAATCTCCAACTCCGCACGAGATTATTTCCATTTTTCTCGCTAAAATTCCACATCGAGTATAAAATTACGACCCAACACGAGTAATCTGCGCAGCGTAGAAAAAATGAAATACGAAGAAGCGAGTTTTAAAAATGGATATAGCCCATTAGCGCGAAGTTGGGGGCTAACGCAATCGTAAACATATTTCCTATCGACATTGATGGCCGACTCTAGATGGTAATTTCTTCCAACTTTCTTTCCCAAACGATGGTAAAATCTTTATGGGCGTTTTGCAAACGAGGTGTTTGCTTTTTGGGCATTTTTCGCCGCAGCTACGTGTAGTCGATTTTCGAGCGTGATAAAAAAACTAGATTTCTTTTTTCCAAGCGATTCGAAGAGTTTTTTCAACATACACGTTCGTGTTAACCGAGCAGAAAAATGATTTAAATTCGACAATATAGAAAATAAGTTACAAAAGAGAAGCGTAGACATCAAATAAGATTGAATATCCGTAAAAAGGTTCGCATTCGAGAGTAGTAAAAAAAGCAAAAAGGACGAGTGCTTGTAGTTATGTAAAAAAAACTTGATAAAACAAATACCAAGCATAAAATTCTAATAACACGACGTTCACGTCGATCATCGTATAATAAAATTCTTTTGGTGAAACTATTTTCCTTGCCAGTTTGGCAATTCAGGCGCGATGAGGGGAAAGAGAAGGGAGACCATTGATATCGCTAAATTTTTCCTACATCCAATTTTTTCAAGTTTTCTTCCTTTCATCTGTACGTCCCAAAAAAAGAACAAAATTCTCTCAAAGTTATGGTGGGTGTTTCATTTATACATTTACTCCTTCAATTTGATGATAGAGCAATCAACATGATATAAGAATTGATATGTTTGCCTATTGTTAAAATTGAAGGAGAAATAGGGCAATTCTAAAATCATCCTTTCTTTTCATTGTTGTATCTTTTGAAATATTGAAGATGGAAAAATTTTTTCGAAACATTTTTTGCAGATCATATTAAAGTCTATAAAAAAGGTCAAGTGATGCTTTGACCTGACCTCAAAATTGAACGAGTTACAAGGGAGGGAAAAATTATGAACAAAGATGCATCAAATTTTCTAATCAACGAAAATTAACCTTTTCGTATAATTTTAGTGACTCAATTTCCGACCCCTTTTTACAATTTTTTCCAAATTAACCCCCTCTACAGCGCAACACCCAGTATCAATTCGATTTTGAAAATTCACCATGAAACGTAAACAAACATTTCACCAAGGTGAACCAAACCCGGTACAGACGAGGATATCCAGCGAGAAGCCAAGATACGAAATCGTTGGAGAATTTCACTCGTATACGTCGCGTTTTGCGAAGTAAAAAGAGATTCGGATCGGGGAACAGTGACGGGTCTATTTCGTGCTTAGCGAAGCGCGAACGAAAATTGTGGAAACATGGAAGTTGGTCGGTTACTCTGCGCGGAAGATAAACAGATAAATATCCGCATAACTACGCCAAGTAAGCGAATATCTTATACGGTTTAGGAATACCCCAACGTAGCCGAAATAAATAACCGGAAAATAAATATTTACTCGTCGGTGCGATTGCGGCGACGTCGCGGTACAGGCGCGGCCATCGGGAAAAGGCGCGTGTCGCCGCTAATGAGAAAAAAATACCAGAGTAATTCGAACTTTCGGCCCGTTTCGTCGGCCAGTCCGATATAAATGACGTGTACCTACGGTAAAACGGGTTAATTAAACGCGCCGCGGTGGGCGGCCTTAAAAGTGGTAAATTTCGGTAAAAGCTATACCTTTTCTCTTTATCGACGTATAATAAAAGCCTTTATCAAAATTGTACGCGTTATGGCGAACGTGTATGTTTATATAGAAACGACGCTTTTAATGGTATTAAAAAAAAAGGCAGATGAAACGAATTTTTTCTTTTATAAAAACACACGATAACGCGAACCGTATTGAAATTCCGTTAATGTACGTTTTAATTAATTTCGCCCTATTTTCTCTTTTTTCTTCGAAACATTTTTACGCGCGAAGAGTAAAAGATGTCAACATAGTCCGAATTCATCAAAGTGAACCCAAGAAAACGAGGGCTTTACGTAAACCCAAAAACGTCGCGGTGTCATTAATTTCGAAAACTTCAACCGAAGACTCCCTTTTCGATATCTTTCAACCAGTTTTCCCCCTCAAAAAGCAAATACTTCTTGTAAACAATTCTACCTACACATCTCACCTTATTCATTACCGAAAGTGAATTATTTGCGGAAAACATCCTCGCTTCTAGGCTGACTCGGAACGTGACATATATTTGTAACCAGCTCGCAAAACCCCGATTCAATTTCGTACTACCTTTGATTGGCTTTGTAGCGTGTTTTTCTCTGTATTTTCTAAAACGTCGTCATTTTCTTTTTCTTTCTTTTTTTTTTTGCCAAGATGTACGTGGAATTTAGAAACGTTGGTTCTCCTTCAGAGTGGAAATTTTTTGCGAAGAAAACCGATATAAGCATATTGAAATGACCGATGAATAATTTTCGCATTTGAACGAGCCAATTTTTTCATTTTTCCATCAACGTACCGTCGAAAATTACTACTCGAGTGGAAACAAAATTCAATAGGTTTAGCGATTTCGAAAAATGGAAGAAAAAATATAATGAAAATACAGTGTGATTCGTACACGGAATAGTTCTCCTACAAGAATATAAGTCTGCAACTTGAATTACATCGCGTAACATAAGTTGCTGATGAATATTTTTCAAGGAACAGCGCCCATTTTCTATCAAAGTAAATAATTTTCAAAAATAACCTACACAAAAATATTCGCAGAATTACCGCTGCAGATATATCCACCTACGATTGGCAATGAAATTCAAAGTGGCTGACATCTGGTGGTGTTATGACGAAACACCTGAAAATGGGATACTTGAACTGTGCAATATGAGGGGAAATTGTAGTTTTTATAATTTTACTCGAAAACGAAAGGATTTTTAAAAATTTTTCACCCCTTATAATTTGAAGAAAATTAAATTTCCTATTTTTTGATATAAAAACATTTATATTTAGAACATTTTTACGGTTGTAAAGCTCATTTTCTTCTCGCTGATTTTCAGCTTTTTTCAATGTTTTGCAACTTTGCATTCAAATTACTTCAAGATTAAGCCAGAAAGTTCAAATTTTTTGGGAATCTCAAATTTTCACAATTTTTTTCTCTTTTTAACAATGTATTAATGATACTAAAATGAATACCGGCAGACTGACATAATCATAAAATAATTAATAGTTAATATTTTAATGAGAACTTCGTCAACAAATGTCGTTGTTAAATCGTTAAAAAGAAGAGAAAATTCTACAAACTCGAGATTTACAAAAAAATTTGAATTTCTCATTTAAATTCGAGGTAATTTAAATGCGAAGTTTTGAAATCTAAAAAACCTGAAAATCAGTGAGAAGAAAATGAGCTTCACAACCCTTAAAATGGTCAAATTGTAATAGTTTTTATACCAAAAATTAGGAAATTTGAATTTCTTCAAATTACAAACGACGAAAAATTTTCTAAAACCCTCTCGTTTTCGAGTAAAAATTTGAAAACTACAATTTTCTCATATTTAGTAGCAGCGCGCTCTATGTGTCGTCTCATTGCATAATTGATTTTCAACAGGAGATATGTTATTTTTGCCTAATTTCTCTTTCGAAGGAGCTCAAACGTTTGTTTAAACCTTAAAAATACGATAACTTTTGAAATCTGATCAAAGGTAAATAGTCGGCGTGTAATTTTTGCCTATCATCAACATTGAAGGAGCAACATAAATTTCTAAAATAATAGTTTAGCAAAAATAATAAATGACGATGGTAAACGCAACGAAATGCATTTCACAAAATATTGCCTATCTGTAATATTCGAGGAGCCGCAGTGCTTTGTAATTCCAAAATCTCAATGACCCCTTCAATAAACACGATAGGCAAAAATTGATGATAATTTAGTATGACGCGCTTATGAAGATACGCAAAGTAAGTCATCAACAATTTTTGTACGTTTTGGAAATCAGAGGAGGGACGTCATCCAGGGAAATTCACCTACTCTTAAGAAGGGACTACGGGTATAATGGATTACATAACCAATTTTTGCAGGAAAAAGCACTAAAATCCTTGTAACTGCTTGGGAAAATTAAAATTGTGGAATATCACGCTGTGGAACAAACGAGTGTATGTTTAAGAATATTATATAATAAAATTGCTCAATTTTATAAAAAATTAAAGTGACAGGACCTTATTTTGAGGTTTCCAAGATCCCACAACTTCGGTTGTTGATTAAATGGGACATTTTTTTGATATATTAAACTTAAAACATGCACTTGATAGTTCTACAGAGCGATATTTCATAATTAAAATTTCCCCGGGCAGTTATACGGAATTTAGTGTTTTTCCTGCAAAAATTGATTATGCAATCCACTATACCCGTAGTCCCATCTCGACGCCTTCAATACCGCAATTAGACAAAATTTCTACATAACTCGATTAATAAAACTTCTCGAAACGAAGAATTTATGCAATAAACAATTTCCGTCTATCTAACATACTGGACGATTTATTGGCAAAAATACACCGCAAATCATAAGCATACACTGCACAAATATACCCTCGAAAAGTCCATCTCCGAGCCATCTTCCCCACCACAAACCCCCCTCCCAACTGAAGTTCACACCAAACACATAACCTCACCTTCACGGTTATCTCCTCGGAACGAAACCTTCCGGAAAAAAACCACGTTCGTTTCATTTGGCAACAAAAACAATATCACACTTGCACGAGACACGACACCGTGTCAAAATTATTTTCTCGGCAGCCTTTAATAAGGAAACTTTTAATTAATTTTTCAAAAAGCCTCAACAAGAGTAGACCGAGTACGCAACATCACAAAGAAGTCAGATAAAAGAGACGCTTCATTTTCTTCCATCATTCGCACACATGTTCACCGCTGATAAATTTTGTTTTCGAAGTTATCTCGCCGGGCGAAATGAGCGGTACATCGTGATATGACACGTCGCTTTGATTTATTTTGATTAATCGCGCCGCCGCCGCTAACGAAACTTCGAAATTTTCACGAAGTAAGTTTCCAATGATCGATAATTTTTTCTCTTACGCAAATAATTCACGAAAAATACTCGTTAAAATGATCGCTTTGTATGGAGCAATTCGAGGTTCAACACTTTATACCAACTCCTTCGCGCAACCCTTTATTGGGAGCACGTACAGTACATATCGAGGAGAAAAAAAAAGAAAAAAAATGAGACTTCACATTTTATCCGCGGTGAAAAAAAAGAAAAAGCCTACTGAATAGGGATTGGAAAAAAGAAACATAGCGAAGAGGAAAAAAGTAAATTCTTTTGTATTTGTTCGCGTGTTGAACGCATTTCTGTAGGCTTTTGCTCAGCAAGTTGTGTTTTATCAGCGAAAATAAACGATCCGAGATACCTTTATTGTAGTTAAAATCAGATTATCAAAAAAGCACAAAGTGTAATAGTAGTTTTGTCATTGTTTAGCGAACAATGGCTACATCTTTTTTACCCCCACGATATTGGAGATTACTATGAAAAGAAAACAGTTATCGTTTGACGATTACTTCCCCTTCGCGCGCCGCTCGCCCAACACCATCTTCATTGTGCAACCTCCACCGCAACATCCATTTCCTGTTGAACGAGAAATTCATTTTTCACCTCGCTTCCAAAGCTCCGCCGCGTCGAGAAATTCCCCGTCGTCGTTTATTGTTTTATATATTTCATCTATATAATTTAAACCTGTCTCATATCTTAGATCAAAAAGTAATCTGTTCTTTCGATAAATTCGCCATAAAGGTAAAACCACAACGAGAATTTAAAAAGAAGGAAAAACCTCGTAACATCCACCAACGCCGAAAACAACCGTAGAAAATTCCTTTCCAAAACGTTATTTATTTCACCAAGAAGAATTCCGTCGTTGGGTACGTTTCAATCATGGTAATCAACCGTACACACGGTATAATAGTTTACGTTGCTTATACGAGCGCAAAAAAAAATACCCAACCGCAAACCCGATAGCTTTGCTGTTTTCTTCGTTTACGAAAATTCGAATAACCAATTCGAGCCCTTTTTTTCCACTCATTCGACCAGGTGGCTTTCCTTTCACCGGAGAAAAAACTCTACCACCGAAATGTTTTTCTCATCGGTCACTCGACCGCGTCGAATACCGAGGGTTATTTTTTTTTAATTATTCATTAATACGACAAACGCGAAAAATAATTTCCAAAAAAGATGTAATAATTTTCGAAACTTCGCTCGTGATAAATTATCAGCGACCAAAGTTTCGGTAATTTGTCGACGCTCCGTAATTTATTCATTTCGTGTTCGCCCGCGTCGCCGTCGTCGACGCTGTCGTCGCGTTAAAACTATATAGACGACCGCGTTAATGTGACAATTAACGAAAACTCTTGTCCGGTCTGATAATTCAAATTTACCGAGAAAAAAAAAACAACGCCAACTTTCCCAAAATGGACGCGGTAATTACAAAGTACCCTTATGAGAGTACAATGGAGATATACGAGTCGTTTCGCTAAATTAAAATCACCCTCGATGCTCGTTCGCGTTTTTAATGCGAATTTCACCGAAGTAAGGCGATCGATGGGGTTTACAAGGCGTTGGTAAGTTGGTATATGCGTTAGATCGCAATTGAAAAAGTATGTGAGACAATAAGAAAGGTGAAAGGAGATGGGAGGATCTGATGGAATGATGGAATAATTGACAAATTTAGATCGGGAAGCAAAGAATGCTTCAAAGAGAGAAGCGAAAACAACAAGAGAAGGAAGTATTGATAGTATCAACGAAAAAAAGTAAATCTAAAAAATTAAAGAACGTTCGAAGAAGGAAGGGAAGGAAGAAATGAATAAGTAAATGAAAGAAAGGAAGGAAACAAAGGAAGTAAGAAGTAAATTCAACAAACAAATCAGGAAAAAGAATGGAACAAACAAGGGAAGTGTGGAAGAAAGTGGAGAATAAGCAAGCAGATAAGCAAGGAGTGAGGGGGAAAAATAAAGAAGGGGAAGTGGATAAAGAAGGGAAGAATTGCACCCATGAAAAAAAAGTAATAATGTGTGAGAGTTTCCGGAAAAAAAATCAGAAAGAAAAGAAATCAGTGAAATTATAAAAGAAGGAATTCAAGAAAACAAAGAAAGCAAGGAACAAATAAAGGAGAAGATGAAAAGAAAGGAAGAATAAAAAAAAGGAATCAGTGAAATTATGAAAGGGAGGATTTGAGAAAACAAAGGAAGCAAAGAGTATAAGGAGGAAAAAAGAAAGAATAGAATAGAATAGAATAATAGTTGAAAAAAAATTTTTTAATGAAGGAAGGAAGACGAAATTACATAAATAATTAAGTAAACAAAGGAATATGAAAAGAAAGAAACAAACGAAGGAAGATACATTTGAATGAAGAAAAAAACAGAAAATAGAAATAAACCATAAAAAAATATTCTTAAGACAGGACTGCGTGCATAGTGGGTTGCATAATCAATTTTTTCAGGAAAAACCAGTAAGAGCGATATTCCTCCATTTTGATTTTACTTGTAAGACAAACAAGACAAGTGTATCTTTTAAGATGTCATATCAAAAAATTGTTTCATTTGACCAACAACTGAAGTTATGGTATCTTGGAAACCTCAAAATCTGTAACTTCAATTTTTTAATAAAATTGAAAAATTTTTTTATATAATTATTCTTAAACATACACTTGTTTGTCCCACAGAACAATATTCCACAACTTCAATTTCCCGGGAAGTTATAGGGATTTTAGTGCTTTTTCCTGCGAAAATTGGTTATGCAACCCACTATACCCGTAGCTCGGTCTTGAAAAAAATTAATGAAAGATCATAATGTATCTCAAATTGAAGATATCAATAAGATACAAGTATATCCTCTCTTAATGCTTCTCAAACTTTGAAATTTTTGCCGGATTTTTGGAAAAAATTCCACCACTGAATTCAAATATCTCACAACTCATGTCTCCATCGAGATCTCGGTTCAATGTAAAACTACATCTCCATTTTTCTCGTAATCCTGACATTTAAATTTCGCGTTTACCTTCTCAACGAATGTCAAGAGTTCATAGGAAAAACTACAGGAAACACGAATTTACAACTCCGCAACGAGTATCTTTTCGTGAAGCGAAATACACTCAAACATCACACTTCGAAACCCCTTGAAGGCTTTCAGCGATGTCAAAATTGAAAAAAGATCCGAAATTTCGCCTTAACTGGCATAAAAAACAATATCTCTTCGTCGTCGACGGAAAAAAAAATAAAGAATCCGGAAAATACGAATTTCAAAATCACATCGCATTTCCTCGACGTTTAAAGGAAAATTTTACGTAATGAATAAAAGGAAAACTAAAACATTAATATTCGACGAATTTACAAAATGGAATGAAAAATCAGCAAAATGAGGACGAAAAAATGAAAAAGGATGGAAGGATATAGCTAAAAAAAAGAGTTTCGCGTTCCATTAGTTTGAAAAATTCGGCAGATTTTCGTCGATAAAATTTGATTATATAAATCTCTGGTATCTTTTCGCTTTTATGTAGTTCGTCGTGATTTTAAACATTCACGATGTACGTTATCTTATCATATATTTTGTTCATTTATTCCGATAACAATTTGGTTATGCGATGAAAAGCGAAGGGGGCGTCGTTCAATTGGCAAAGGTGCCATAAACACGAGGTGGCAACTGGCAACTTAGGTTATCGAGAAAAAAACTCGAGCATCGAGGAGCTCGGCGTTACATAAATAAAATAACTGATAATTTCCGATTTCAAAATGTACGCACACTATCGAAAGAATTTCTTTCACTGTATCTTCGAATATTTATAATTAAACGAGCCATAATAATCAATATGCGATTGCGATTTGTAAAAAGCAACGTTTGGAATTTGAATTCGAATGGATGCGATTGTTGATCTTATTTTTTGACTCTGTTTTACATCGAGACAAGGCATCGGTAAGTTTTTCATCTTTATTTAGCGCCCATTTCACGATATATAATCGTTCACTTTTGCTTCTGCAGCTCCATTCCTTGACCAAACAGATCACGTAGTCATGATCAGACTCTTGGTTTTATGCTTCGTATTGGCGTCTTTGCACGTAGTCATCTCCGAGTATTCCATCGAGTCATCTTACTCCTCGGTAGATTTCGACGCGCTTACCGAGCAACAATATTATGTCGATAAAACCGCCATGTTGGGATTATTCTTCAACAACTTCACACGAAACGACTACCACTACTTCGTATACCCTCACGGATCTGGTAAACGTACAAATTTCCACATGTTCAAACGTTTCGTGCAACTGGAAGTGGACGAAGAAGGACGTATAAAAGATAAAAAAGACACCTCGGCTTATAAACTCTTCACAAATACTTCCAAGAACTTTCAACTGCACCAGTTCGAGAATACGGTGGTAAAACACTTGGCGGAATACCCAATAATTTGGATCTCATTCAAAGGTATCATGGGCTCGACGTATGAAGAAACATTGTCGAATTTCGCCAAAAGCGTGAAACATTGTTACCAAATGTACGATTGGTTGTACGCTATTTTATCCGCCCAACCGAGCGACGACGTTCGTAAAAAATACCACGTTGAATTTTTCGAAAAAGTTCGAGGCGATAATCTAAACAGAACCGAAATCGAGCTTAGTTTGGAAATATTGGCGGAAATACTCCACGATTACTTCGACAGAAAAGTCTTCTTGTTCGTCGAAGAGTACGAAGCTCCAATAACCCAAGCGATGCTCGAAAACCACGTCGGATTCGATTACAGACATATCCTTTGGGTGACCAGCCCGATGCTTAGTAATTTATTCAAATTATCTAAGGTGAAAAATAACGTAAAATATGCCTACATGACTGGTACATTGCCTTGTATAATGGGTTCAATAGGGGTGAACTACTTCAAACGTTATGGATACCTCGAAGACAACATCTTCACTCCTTTCCATTACTTCAACGAAACAGAAGTGGATGAGTTATCATACAAACACGGTTTATCGCTAAAGGGTCGATACAAACTCCAGAACTACTACCACGGTTACGCTACTTTCAGAAAAGCGTGGACTTTCTACGGCGTCGATGTGAAAAAGGAAGACGACACTCCTACCATTTTCTACAACGTGTACTCCGTGTCCAATTACTTCAAACATGGAACAAACCTGAGGAAGTACTGGACCGACGCCGAAGGAACCAAATCCCTTATACGATTCTTCACCAACTCCCAATTCTACAGGAGTTTCCTGGAGTTAGCTGTCCACCGACGAATCAGCACGCAAATCAGAATAGTATTCTTTCCCGAAATATACAAACATCTGATCCAACGCGACCCACCAGACTGGGATGTCACCTATTTACACACATTGCTCTTCGAACTTGGATACCTTTCGTTTACCAACGAAGTAGATCTGTATGCAGTACCGAACGAAGAAGTAGTCGCAGCTTATACCAGAACAATATACGAATACGAAAATACCCTAGGAACGAAAGGAATCCAACAAACGAGAGATACCTTGATCAAGATCGTCAAAAGTGACAACGTAACTCAGGCCTTACTGGACGAATTGCGACTAGCAGTCACTAAATTTACAACAACCAACGTAGATCTTTGTAGAAAGAACTGCTTCTTGGGTCAGCTCTACGCAGCATGCCACGAGCAATTCGACTTCGTCAAAACGCACTTCCCAGTATACCCGAAAACACCTCTCGCAGGCAGGGTAAGCTCCAAGGATCTCGCTGACTTGGTGATCATACACAAAAACACAACCCTCTTCGTGGAAATCTGCCTTCGAGGGACACTCACCAAATTAACCGATCACGCGAAGAATTTCCAAATCAAAGAATCCGGTGTACGCATTACAAGTAAAACCAAATACCTCGGTATTAATTTCCGAAGATTCAACGCCGATTGCCGATATGCCGACGACACAAAAACCATCCAAAGTCTCACTCCGCCTAGTAAAAAGTCCACCACGCCATAGAACTTGAAAAAGCCACCAAGCGAAATTTCCACAATCGACAAACTCCCGGCGACGAATTACCATCTCGGTGACCGAATAAAACACGCTCATTTAACGGACGAATTATTTTACGCGTATAAATACCACGCAAAATGGATAAACGCGGTGTAAGGGTTTACAAGTTAGGGGCATCGTATCGAAGATAAATTCTACGCTCAACAATACCGATGCGTGAAAGTTGCGACGGTAAAGGGTTTCGAAACTTTTGTTAGGGTAGACGAACCGCTATAATCGTTATTTCCACTTCGTAATAATTATAATAAAGATGTTACGCGATCGTTTGCGCTATTATGGACTTTCGGCGGTGAACTGAGCGGCGTTAATTGTTATTTCGTAGATATCAGTATTGACTTGTTTGTATCGAAGTTTATTAGGTTTTCAGGTGCGTGAATTTTTAGTGTAAATATAGATTTTTTGTAAGTTATCAAGATTTAGGAATTTTTTTAAAAAAATCATATCAACATGTTTTTGGTTTTCCGCTATAAGCGTGGAAAATGCTTGAAAATTTATCGATATTAAAAAATTACTTAATTAAATCATATTACAACGATTACGCATTCAATTCAATGACAAAGTCCAACCAAAATGAGGTAAATTTTCTACCCCTGCACATGTCACCAATCGAGCTTACTGGGTCGCAATGTCGCAATTTACAAAAATTAGGCAATATATTTAACACACAATGCCACATAAGTTGCATATCTTCCTTCTGAAGGAGATATGATCGATTGATCACCACCCACATCAAATTGGTTGCATAACTTCTTCCAACTTGAATATACAAATTATGCAACATATTTAACACATGATGCCATATAAGTTGCATATCTTCCTTCGGAAGGAGATATAATAGCTTAATTAACACTCATGTCAAATAAGTTGCATAACTTCTCCCAAATGGAATATACAAATTCTGCACCATATTCAACACATAATGTCATACAAATTGCATATCTTTCTTTTGAAGGAGATATGATTACCTAATCTACACTCATGTCAAATAAGTTGCATACCTTCTCCCAAATTGAATATACAAATTATGCAACATATTTGACTTGGGATGTCATATAAATTGCTTACTTTCTTTTAAAAGGAAAATTCAAATAAGCTGCGTATGGCCCCTGATTCAAACATACAAAGCAAAATATTTCGACCTTCAATCCGCCAATTTCTCTCAGAAAACTCGTGTCAAATGAATTGTATACCTGCCCTTGACATAATAATTAGACTTATCCAAGGCACAAGAGAACTTCACTCCGCGATTTCGGTTACTTTTTTCAGTGATCATCGCTACGTGCTTTTTCCTACATAATTTCAGGCACAAATTGAGAAATTTTTCCAACGTTATACACCTTTAATTTTCACGTAGACCAAAACTTGTTATCTTTACCGAGGGATATGAAATTTCACAAAAAATTACACAACTCCGCTACCTCAAAGAGCCACAGGCACTACTCCATTACAAATTTACTTTACTCCCTGATGTCTGGAATTTGTAAATTAGGAAAAAACACAACTTCATGTACTTAACGAGACTCCCAAACAGGAATTTTTCTCTACGATACGACAAAAGTTACAACGTCGCGAGGAAATAGTAATTTCGATGATATCTTCACCCCTTCTTAAACAACGTGCTGAATAAGCGCTGGAAAAAGAACTACGAATTGTTCTCAGCTGCACCGAAAATCGTACTCGGATTAAACATCGTTCAGCTTGTATTTCTTTTTAGCACGACGCGACGTGGCATCTCGGATTTCACGTCTCCTTACATACACGGCGATCATAAATATTCCATCGCGTTCTACCCGACGTCTCTCCTTCTCTAAAAACATTCCGAACTGATTTTTCTCGCTGTACTTTTGCATTATTACACGCGGGCGAGAAAGAAAAATGAACTGCGAAACGATGCTCGTAGCTTTTTCGAATTAAGTACAAAACACGACCGAGCAAGAAGACGACGACGACGCAGGAAAAACAAACGACCAAAATGAGACTTACCCGCAAAACAAGATACATTATAGGGGATGGTATCCAACGGGGGTCCGTAATAAATGACAATCTAACTCGAAAACGGATTTAGGGCGCGCATTTACGAGATGATGCCGATCAACCGGTAGAAGATGCTTTTCTCACACGATCGTCGTATATTATACGCGATATTTGTCGTTATATCGCCCATGTAATTCCCGCTCTTAATATGGTCCGCTGTTTTATCAGCCATCATCTCGTATGGATATTTATGACGAGTATGCGTTGCTTTTCGTGATAAAAACCCCGCGGCGCTTTTGTGGGAGCAAGATGTATCGAATTCGATGGCGTATATTGACTTAATCATTACGCTTTTTGTATACGTGATACGGACTTTAATACGAATTTAAGACGAAAAATATCCCATTCTTTTGCTACACAAGTACAAAGCACCTCCTACGCGTGAACCGATTCGCGAAAGATTTACGACATTCGAGGTGAAATTATACGCAAACTTTGAGCCCATAAATCAAACGTGGTATTTTTTTGGGGCTTTTCAAATTAAGCAACATTAATTAAAACGAATACCTCGAATATCGATTCGTACAGGCTAAAGGATCCGAAACGAAGCCTTTTCACTCGATATCATCTTCACTCGACTTTCGCTCCGTTTTGAAAGACTCTCACTCAAATACAAACCTCTCAGCCCTTCCAAAGTAATCCTATCTCACGATGATCTCATTTTCACACGACATCTCGACCTCGACTCGTCTCACTCGGGCTATATTTCATTTACGAAAATTACCCAAAAAATGAACCCCTTTTTTTTCCAAGTGCTACGTTACCATACGCGTATATAAAAGATTTTGAAAAATTGAAAAAACTCCGATGCTTTGAAATTTACCGCTAGTATTGATGTAATATGCTAATGGTTCGACGAAACGTCGAGTTTAAATAGGTTCTATGGCTTTTTATTCCGGTGAAAGCCACGTACAAAGCAAACTCTATGCTTCGGTGGATGCTTTTAGTTTCAAATTTTCGAGTTATGCTTTTTAAATGCGTTCGCCGACGTTGGCTGAACCGCGATAGGTTCGTATTGAATGGTAAACGAAATACAAACGGGAATTTGGGGTTGTTTTATTTTATTTCGTAGACGTGATACACGAACAGACAGGTGTAGAAAGCGATGTATCCAAGGTACACGTGCAATGCTCGGTTTTCAGTTTGATGAACTCCGTATTTCATCTGTACCATCGGATATTCAACTTGTGCGGTATCGAGGTGGAATAAGTTGCATAATCGGATCAGCAGCAGATATGTAATTCATTTGAACCGCCTGATGAACGAGTTGTTTGACGAGGTGAGAGGATGATATGCAAGTAACTGTCTTTTAGGTAGGGTTTCTCATTACGAAATGAAAATATGGATACAATTTGTCAAGCGCACGGTGTTTCGCTCAAGGCAGACACGGATTTGGACATAAACTAAGGGGAGGGGGGAGGTTTCAAAGGATAGTTCACTAGTGTCAATTTGAAGAAATATTTTGCAGCCATGCAAAGTTTTCCCAGAATTTAATGTAATCCTATATTCCCTCTCTGCCTTTAAAGATTGATTTGCGATTTTTTTGTTATCGAAGAAGTCGATTTTTGTACGTTATTTTTTGCCTCGCTTCGCATTTTGCGAAAATCGACTTTTTCGACACCAAAAAAATCGCAAATTAATTTTGAAATTATTTCAAACAAAAAATGTTATACGATCCATAACCCAAAAATCAGTAGATTTTGTGAAAAAAATTATTTAAATATTGAGCTTAAACGCGCGCGCGTTAATCGGTATTTCTCACTATGCGATAGCGCCTCGTTTACAGTTACGCGCGTTGCTGCATAAGCATGTTACTACAGGCTTACCGCGGTACCGCGCGCAACCGTGAACAAGGCGCTACCGCGTAGTGGGAAGTTTCACTCAACGTGCGCGCGCGGTTTTTGCAATTTTTGACCACGACCTCGGGGAGGCAAAATTTTGAAAAAAATACATGATATCTAGGGGTGCAAGGTACATCGAAAAAATGAGTTTTGAATATTGTGCTAGTTGAGATAGGTAGTTGAAAAAAATAAATAAAGTCGAAAACGTCCGTTTGGAGGGGAAAAAATTGGAGTGCTCGGTTGCTGATTTTTTCATGGAAGACCCTTGCAAGGGTCTACCTTGTGCCAGAATTTCAATTTATTCCGTCACGTTTAGTTTAAGAGAAAAATTCCTATCTGATTTTCGAAAAAAAAAATTTTCAAAAACGGGAGAGGGGGAGCTGAAATTTTGGTTACGAAAGTTTCTCAATGATACACACCCAATACCTAAATATTATCAAAATCTAGAGCCTGAGACAGATAGTCTATGTTTATCTGCCTACAGGCTTTCTCGATGACCTTAAAATCTGAAGGGTCTTCAAAAGGGTACTTTGTACAAAGAGACAAAATCTGAATTATAACAACACACATCACCTCTAGTACACCCCTCCCTTCCCTCTCGACCACCATCGATCTATCAAACATATTAATTAAAACTTTCCCAAGCATATTCGACGAATTAATTTCAATTAAATACGCGAATATATACTCGAAAGTGCGTCGAATTGGGCGCCAAAAAAACAAGGAACTCCGAGCCCTGGGACAACATCCCGGTCTAGTTTTCCACACGACGAAGCGAGCTTTCGCGATAAAAACGCCAAAGTAAACGTTATCGTTACCGAAATTCCTTACGGGCTTTTAGATTTTCATAAAAACTCCACGCTCGAGCTTCGTCTAACGGAAATTAAACTTTGAAAATTGTTTAAACGAGCTTACACCGTAGAAACAAATATTAATTAAACGATGAATCTTCTCGTTTTCGTTATTCTAATTTACACGCGTAAGGTGGAGACTGTCAGAGCGATGCAAAAACGAAAATCCGCGTCGAGAGGGAAAAAAACCTCTGACACGCGCCTTTAGCGCCATATGTTTCAGACGCAGCGATACTTTTTCGCATCGAGTATGACGAGGCTTTTTTTACTCATTTCTCGCTTCTTTGTAATTTAAAAATATGTTAATGCATTTCTCCCGACGTAATTGTTATACGCGACGAAGATTGCAGCAGCGTCGTAACGCTACATCGCGACGGGGGGAGTTATCTCGGAGAATTTTTCTTGTTTCTCGAACATGAGATACGAAACGATGCGAACTTCCAGGAGGGGTTAATTTTACATCAACTTTTTCTTCGGGCCTTTCTTTACGACCATCTGGGGCCGCGACGCTACCGTGTCAACGACCACGTATTTTTCGCGTTACCCACCACGCGTCGCGAGTATCGCCGCTAAACCGTTTTACGTCGCCGCCAAGCATTATAGACTCGTTTAAAGGTTAACCCGACAATTAGGGGAGACCCTTATAAGTATAATTAAAACCACCTAAATCTATCCGCGGTATTATAAATTCAAAGGTGCCGCAGGCGGCTCGTACCAACGAAGATTAATTACACGTTGGCTGACCATTGCGAGTAAGACACCTCCACCCCCTCTTCGAATTACTCACGTGCCGAGGGTTGCGTACACGTACACCTTATATTTAGCATAGCGTGAAAAATATAAACTTTAATAACACGTTGAGGTGTTTTTTTTCTAACCAGCGACAATACGAATATCGATTACCGTCGCAATAAAACCATCGTCCGACCGTTTGTTTGTGGGAGAAGGCGCGACCGCATCGCGACGCGTATAATTAAAGGCGTAAGCCGCGTAGCACGCCAAATACACGCTTTTTTCCAACCCACCGAGGCGTAATCGGAAAAAGGCGAGTTGTTTTTGACGAAGAAAGGCGGTTCGACGTTTACGCGGCACGCCGTGTTGTGTAATTTTCACGCCGCGATTACGCGTTCAAACTCCGGGATACAGAGTGTTAAACAACGAGCAAGAGGGGGTTATATAAACATGTGGAACTAAGAAGTGTTCAATGAATTCTCTGTAAGAATCCTCTAATTTGATATTCCATACGCGAA
This sequence comes from Maconellicoccus hirsutus, assembly GCA_003261595.1. Classification (NCBI taxonomy): domain Eukaryota; kingdom Metazoa; phylum Arthropoda; class Insecta; order Hemiptera; family Pseudococcidae; genus Maconellicoccus; species Maconellicoccus hirsutus. The sequence continues at coordinate 21,024 of QBDW01006463.1, read as the reverse complement.
ATTTAAATTTCATGAACATTTTTAACAGAGCACCCCCCCCCCTCATCTTCAAGAAACAGTTGAAGGAAAATTTCATATCATGTAGAAGCCAAAAATCAGAATTTTTAAAGCCTCAGCATAAACATACCAAAACCCCCTAGAAACCTCCAAGCGCCATTTTAAAGTGCAAATCAAAGGATAAATTTTCGTTTTTTCGTCAAAACATTTTTTAACCTGTTGAAAAAGTCAATAAGAAGAAAAAACATTACATGCAACATACCGAAAAAATCAATAGTTTTCGCGCAAAATAATATTAAAAAATCACGAACGTGTGCCCGTCAAGTAAGTACCGGCCACCGCGTACTAGCGGGAAACGTACGCTTACGCGCCACAACCGCATTAGCGCGTGAACGCACATCTTCCACTGGTACGCGGTGGCCAGTACCTACTCGACGAGAACACGCCCGCGATTTTTTATTATTTTTTCAGGCAAAAACTATGGATTTTTTTGGCATGTTGCATACGAAGTTTTTTTTTCTTATTGACATTTTCAACAGGTTAAAAAATTTTTAACGAAAAAATAAAAATTTATTCTTCGATTTAGCCATGAAAAAGGCGTCTAAAAGTTTTTAAGAGGTTATTTATGCAGTGTTTGCTGAACTTCAGAAATTCTGATTCTTAGCTCGTAGATGAATATTACATAGATGCGTACAAAAAATTTCATAATACATGAATTTTTCCAAGGGGCAGGGGGGTGAAGCCTCGATCGAAAATTTTAGAATGTACGATGGGGGGTTAAAGTGATCTAAAAAATCATTAAAAATATGTTATCCATGTAGAAAACCACCACCTATGACCATTTTTTTTTGACAAATTAGATGAATATATTTCGAAATTACAATGGATCTCATTTTCGCCCATAGATTGTATAGCTGCCCTTCCATCATCCAAATTTGGGTTTCACAAAAAAACCAACAAAGAGGTACACTTATTAGCCCAATAAAGCGATATTCTACAATTACAACTTTTCCGGGTGGTTACAAAGATTTTATTGCTTTTTCCTGAAAAACTTGGTTATGCAACCTATTACACCTCGAGTCCAGTGAAATGAAGAGAAAGGTCAATAAAATCACGTAATTTTGTGAAGTTGAAAAGAACGAAAATAATTTGAGAAATTCACATTTAAAAACATCATTAAACACTGCGCCTTTTTCAATTTTGTGTATATATTATTTTTACATCCAACCCCTTCAGTTAATTCGCAGCAACACGACCACCACTAAAAAAAAGCACCCCTAAAATTACATAAATCACGATACAAAACGAAAATCTGTATTTAAAAAGGTGCTTTCATTTGGATCAGCAAAAAGGTTCCACAAGCTGGACGCTATTTAAAGGTAATATAGGACGGTTCAACGGTATAAATACGACATAACAACACTTTGAAGATGTTTTAATTCCGATAATAATCGTAAATGAAACATAAAACTAGAAACATAATCGCGGGATACGTTTAAAACGGTGATATACGGTTCCGTTGCCAAAGCCAGAGGGCTATTTCGCACACTCCCACACACTCACTTATGACGGTCGCAATTAAACTCGCACCTTGGCGTAGAGTATACATTTTTATCAATTTTTTTTTCACCGTGTACACATCGAGTATACGAAACCCCCGATTGTTATAAATTTCCATCAATTGTAAAAGGAAATGAAGTCGTAGATTTGTGGCGTTTTTCTCGTGACATCGGCTTCGTCTCGCGCTACCACGCGCACCGCGTGCCGACTGCGATGCGGTACCTTCTATATATCTTTTTATTGCGTTGTCACATTTGCGGCCTCGTACATATTTCAATATTACAAACACGCTCCGCGTGTGCTTGTCTGGTTTTATATATTGAAACATATACGAGCACGATGAATGGAATGTATTCTTGTGGGTGTGCGGTATTCGTGTCGTCAAAAGGCTTTCCGCCGAGTTGTTTCTTTTTAAACGGTATTTTCATTTTTTTTTCCAGCCTTCTCGTCGCGAACACCTACTGGTTTTAATTTGGTGTAGTTGTTTCCCCTCGGTTGACAGTTTTCGGATACTTGCGAATGTAAAAAGGCGCGAAGAATTTTGATGAATTGCCTACTCCGGTTTGAAATAAAAGCTCGACTTTGTCGTTGAAAATTGTAATTCTCAGCGAGATTTATTGTCTAAAACCATACGCCGGAGTAGACGATGTGAAATGTTCTCATTTTTAAAAACACTTGGTCAGAAGATCATATAAAGGAGAAGAGTGTCGTAAGGGGAGTTTCTATACAGGGTGTCCCAGGGTAGAAACAAGGCCTTCAACCCAGCAACTGTGCAACATGAACCGAGTCAATGTATGCATTTTTGTCTAATTTTCAGATCGCAGGGGGAGCGGTTATACTCTTTCAATTTTTTTTTTCAATTTTGTTTACCAATTTTGAATAATTATAGCTCAATTAGTTGAAAAGTTATGGTCGTCCAAAAATTAAAAATTGCAAAAATTTACATCATTTTGAACAGTTTTGGAAATTTTCATTTTCATAATTTTTGATCTAATTAAGATAGAAAGATGAGATTTGCGGCATTGGAAAGAGCAAACTTTTTCCTTCTAAAAACATCTATTAAAGTCATATGTTATGAGAGGAAACTTTTGAATAATTCAATAAAAAAGATAAAAATTTCACAATTTGGAACGCGTTTTCTTCTTTCATTTGTCATTTACGTCCTTGAATATTGACCTAACACAAAAATCATCCACACTAGAATAATCTAGATAAAATTCTCTTTCTCTCGGAAGAAACCGCATATTTCTATCTATTTTAGTAATTAAGATATACTTAAAATTAAATTAGAAATCGACAGAAGAATCACTGTAGCATGGAGCAAATTTTGGTCCCTTCGAAAAATATTCAAAGACCCTTTATACCAACGAACAAAAAAGCTCAATTTTCAATTCATGTGTTATTCCTGTTGTGACCTATGGTTGCCAAACTTGGGCAACAACAAAAGGCAACGAAAACAAAACCATGGTAATGCAATAATGCAAAACTCAACGGAGAGATCAATTCTGAACTTGAAAAGAAAAGACAAAATTAAAAATTCTAAAATAAAACAAACTTTTCGGAATAATCTGAACATTAAATACATCACTAAAATCAAAAAGTGGAATTGGGTGAGACATTTGGCAAGAAGAGGTCGAAAAATTACCTTTTGACAATGCCTTGAAAAACGAAAATCTGGAAAACAGAAGAAAAGATGGCGCGTTGACTTCAAGGAACTACTAACTCATAACTTGAATCACAGGATGGCACAAGATAGAAGCGAGTGGTCAATGCTGGGAGAGGTCTTTGCTCTACTGTGAGGGCTAAAACGATCTATTTTTTAAGATTATTTTTTCTTCATAAAATACATATAGTAAATAAGGCTACACAAAATAAATAAATAAATTAATTAATTAATCAAAATTGGTAAACAAAATTGAAAAAATTTTTTTGAAAGAGCATACCACTGCCCCTGCGGCTTGGAGGATAGGCAAACATTCATGCATAGACTTGGTTTATGTTGCACAGTTTCTGTGTTGAAGGCTTTGCTTTTACCCCGGAACACCCTGTATAACCAGAGTCCTTACTAGAGAACTATAGATTTCTCTTCTCTTCATTAGAATTTTTCAAAATCTGGTCAAAAAAATCACTCTCGAGATGACCGACTTTAATTTTCTGGAAATGCGAAATTCGAACTCAGTGGGCCCAAATTAAGGGGAAAATATATTTTGAGCAATTTTCAAGCATTTTTTCAAATTGACTGAATTTTTTCATACTTAAGTATCTTATTTTTGATGGAAATTTTTTAATTATAAATTTTCAAAAATTCGCCAAAAATCGAGAAGTGAATTTGAGCAGCTAAAATTTTGGCTTCAGGGTTTTTTGGCCCACTTTTTCCAAAAATTCAACTCTCGTTCAAATCCGAGGAATTCCCTTTCAAAATGTTTTTCTCACCTCTTCCACCTTACCTCATTCTAACACCCACCGCTTCATTTTAAATATCCCATCAAAACAATTCGTACGCTTTTACCGTATCACTGGGTAATTGCGACAACTGCACGACGCACCAAATGCTTCAACCCTCTGCTCGTGATTACCTCTTGGGCGAAGTTTAATAGCACTAAACGTGATTAGACGGCTGCAGACGCAGTTACCCTCAGGGGTCTGATACAAGGCGAAATATCACATAAAAACGTATCAATTACATATATAAATTTTAATGTAATCTTCTAATCCCGCTTCACCCTTTCAGCAACTCGCAAGACCTTTCACTTAGGTCGATTCCCAACGCGAAAACGTTTAATTAAACATCGTACGATGGTGCTCTGCAAGAAAGTAACATGCGGGAATTCGCACTTAGCACTTATGAGTATTCTCAATGGGAAACCATCGAAGCTAATCCTTACCCTACGATTTTAACGCAACGAGGCCCAAAAGTAAAAAAATTAATTAAAAATTTCACTCAATCGGGTACATTTGTTTAACTATTTCAAAATTCCAAGGCGCTCCGGCGATAAAAGACGACCGCGTACAAAACGAAACAACAGAGAATGCTATCGAACGAGAGAGAGGGAAAAGCAACGCGATTTTATAAAATCATTCGAAGCGCATTCGCCCTTTCACGATTCCGTTTTGTGAATTATAATAAGAATCCGGGCTGGACGACGGCAGCGCGATGTTATTTTCTGCCTTCGCCTCTGTTATTACACCATAATCTGTGAACTACTACGGCTAAACCCCTTGTTCTCAATGTAAAACCCTTGTTTATCAAATGGGGTGCGCGGCTAACACGAAATATTTATGTCTCCATTATACCTTTCTTTGAACTAAATTAATTTAATTGCGGAGCTGCGCGTTTGTTTAATAACTTTTTTTTCTTTTTTCGTCGTGTTTTTTTTTTTGTTTATGTTTTTCCGTCGGTATTTCTCTCTTTTTTGGTTTTATTTCACAGACACATATACGCGTACGATTCTCATACCCTTTATTCTAGTCAGATTCGACCTTTGCTTCTTCCTTTTTTCTTCTCTTTTTCACTTTCGTGCGCGAGCTCGGCGTACACCGAAGCGAGAATTTTTTCCAACGTAGGTGTTAAATTTGTTGTAAACGAATTATACACGTTCGCGTACATCGTCGCTTACTCTCGCGCTGTTTTTTCTCTTCGTAAATGAATATATTTTTGGGGAAAAAAAACGCCATAGTCATAAAAATGAAATACGCGTTGTCGTTTCGCGTAAATTAGCCTACCTTTGTGCTGTCACCGATGTTCTCTTTGGTTGCGAAAAATAATTGCATGAAACATTTAACCATTTATGGCGTAGAAGTCGACGCGAGGCGGATTTTATGCGATAATTTTCACATCGTCGAAAGAAATCGCCGAGTTGCGTCTTTCGAGAAGTAATTTTCTTGAAAATTGCCCACAAATTGTATGAAAAATTGAAATATCTTGTTTTAAATTGCCTTCGAACGGATGTAACGTTGAATTTATATTTCAGCGAGAAAATTTCATCAGGCCTTGAAACGAGTGTATCGAAAATTGCCAAAAATTTGAAGACATTTAATTTTAAATAATTTTCAATTCGATAGTTCTTCTAAAAATGACCTCCGGCTCGTGAAATGTTTTGTGAATTTCTTAAAAAAAAAAAAAAAAAAAAAAGAAATATAGATAAATAAATAAAAATTATTGCAAATAATGAAGTCAGGAGTCCGACATGGAAAACTGAAAATATCTCAATAATTTGGCAAAAAATTTGACCCCAAGTCATGAGAGAGCTCCCTCCATGAGATTTCTTCACATTTACACTCAAAAATGAGATTTTTAGACCAAATTCATCACAGAAAAAATTCCAAATTAGAACAGCTGTATTTTAAATCTAAATATGCTCCTAAAATTCGAAAATATTTCATGTTTTTGTTTTTTTCACTACTTTCACTACTGTGGAATACTCTACATTCTCACTTCCGGATTTGAAAAAATTTACACAGATTTCAGATTTCTCGCTCATTACGTCAGCAATTTTAATTAAAATCGTATAAATTTTTAAACCCCATAAATCACATTTTTCACCGCAAATACTCCATTCGCCAAACCTCCATCGCGAACATCTTCCACACAGAAAAATACCCGAATAACAAAAATATCACAATCCAACGCATTCGAGACTACACATCAATCATCTCTTTCCCCCTCCCCCTCGGGCATAAAAAGCGCCCAATTTCTGGCCGCAAAATCACACCATCGAATTAAATTTCCAACAAGGTTGAACTGCGAAACGCGACGTTCATTGATAAATACATCGATACGAAGCATTAACACTTCGAGGCCAGGTAGCGAGGTTTTGGGAAAAGGACGATGGGCCGACACTGGAAGGGAGATGGAGTAAAAGCGCTGCTCGGGTAACAATTACCGAGTCGGCAAGTTTTATCATAAAAACGAGCTTAATAATAACGTTAACAACTTCCATGTTTTAGAACGTTAAAACTTGAACTTTACGTTTACTCTCATCTGTAAAGTTTATTACTACTCATTAAGAAAAGTAATAGTGTTACTTAATGTTGAACATTCAACCATTAAATTTTTTTCTCCAATGCTTTTCTGTACTTTTTGCCGGAGTTTTGCCGGCCGGGGTCTGCTAGGTGGTCGTTTTTCCTACACTAATGGTCACTTTTAAATTGTTGCACGGTACGAGTCGGCGTCCGGCTTCGAGTAACGAATTAATTAAAGCCGTTATTGTGTTTTGCATTTGATCGTTGCGTAAAAAAGATACCCTCCGTATAAGAGCTACCTTCGGTACATGGCCAACTATAAAAAGCAACAGATAACACCTGAGCCACACACGTATTCGAAAAGTTATTCGTCATGCTAACAAAATTACTTTATTAAGTCATTAAACATTATTACAACGACGGCGACGCCGATCGTAAAGCAAACATAGAATAGTTCCAGCATCCCCCCAGTCCCCTTATTCCTTTCCCAGCATCTAATTAACTTTCATTCGCGATAAATACGATTTAACGAGCAAAAAATTATTCGTTTGCTCGAAACGTAGCTATTTCGTAATAACAATATCGAAAACGCGAGAATATTTGAAATTTTACAAACTTCATTATCGCGATGTATAAACGCGAAAAATTCGTATCATAACATTTCACGAGGAACGAGGACGCGACGAGGAAGCGCGGAGGATGCGTTGTTTAAACACAGTATAGATTTTTCATTCCTCCTTGCGCCATCTACGCCTTGTGCAAACACAACACAAACAATTTGTCGGATAGATTTTCAAAACACAAATATTTATTTTAATCGCGACCCAAATGTACGAGGAATTTTTACTAGTTCCTTCGCGTGTAGCCATTTTCGCAACGGAAAATCTCCGAGAAGTAATTTTTTCAATCAAGATGACAAAATAAAACAGCGATATCATTTTTCTCCCCTTCAAACAAAATCCGCCTAGAGAGCTTCAAACACCAAGAATTCACGCTCAAGATGAAACTATCTGCGGTTGAAATTCCGCCATCAATATCAGCCAACTTCGAGTTGACACCTGTGAGACTAACGATGTATACGGCGAAGGAAACGCGAACATCGTGACACGATGGCAAACTACAAGTTGGTAAAAAAAAAGCTCTTATCGGACTTTCAGATGAGAAGAATGGCCGAATTTCCCTTAATCGCATAATAAACGCGAGAAGAATAAGGTTAAGAGGTGGTGAAGGGGAGGGGGAAAGATGGATCATAAAAGTATGATTAGTTTATACAGTGCGTAAGAAAGTAAATTAACTCACTTACACTGGACGATGCTGCAACCAAAATGGCATGAATGTGGAATAATTGCCTACTTAGATTTGAAAGGAGTAAAATCGACAATACTTTATTAGCATTTTTCAGAACGAATAACTCCGTTGATATCGCAGTTAGGAAAATATAATATATGACCTTTTTTGTAGACCTTTGCATGCTGTGCAAAACGAGTTATTATCATATTTTGCCTTGGTACAAAATCAAAGGAGCTACAATAGTTTGAAAATGTAGATACTTAGTAACCTCATAACATTAGAACACAAAAGGACACTTGATCAAGCCCCTTTACGATGAATCCAAAAATCGTAATTAATTTTTTTTTTGAGTAATTTTTGAGGATCTTGAGCACAAATTTGAGTCAATTACTGAGTTTTTCCTCGAAAGTAGTCTTGCGATATATCAAAACGGGTTGATATTTTTACAAAGAATCAAAAAATCGTAATGATTTTTTTGAGAATTTTGAGCTCTAAATGAAGTTTGTATACGCTCAAAACTGATCCAGAAAAAAATCTTGAATTTTTGATTTCCTTATGAAATTTTAACTCATTTTGATTTACCTCGGAATTACCTTTGAGAAAAATCTCAATGATTCACTCAAATTTGAGCCTAAGATCCTCAAACATTACTCAAAAAAAAAATTAATAACGATTTTTCGATTTCTCGTAAAATTTTAACCCATTTTGATAGGTCGCAATGTCACTTTCAAAAAATGTTGACAAGTTGGTTTTTCAGTAAAAATAGGGGAACCTCGTAACTTTAAAATTCGGCTGACGGATATTGTGCCAACTGTTTTTCAAAAACTTTGGCTCATTGTATGTGGATTGAATTCATTTATCCATTGGACTAATTTTCTAGTGTCTCGCAAACTGTAAGACGTGAATAATGGCGTTATAGTGCAAAAAAAGCTCAAATTTGTGGAAAAAACACACTTTGGAAGTCCCAGCGCACCATTGTGACCTTAGCCTAATGATGCAAACACATATTCTGAATCAGGGGAATGTCTGCTACAAGACTGCGAAGAGAATTTTTGTCTCCACCTAAACTTAAAAAATGGTATTTTTCAGGCTCCATCCCCCCTTTAAGCTCGCACAAAAATTCAAAATACCGATTTTTGGGGTTGTCTCATACCTATCTAACAAAAATCCAACTGATTTTTTCTTCTTCCAAAAATGCAAGCCCGATGAACACCTTTTGCGATTTGGACTGCAGACTATATCGGAAAATTCATCCAAAAACCTCGACATTGCGCATATCGTTTATACCGGTGACACTTGAATTACCCCGGAACACGGCATCTTTCCGTATGTACGTTTGATTGCAGACATTATTTTTTTCAACCCGGCTGTAAATTTGTTTTTCCGCCGATTCATCGTTTTGACATTTTGGCACGCCGCACCTCTATCAATTTCCAAGCCGATTAACACAACCCGATGGTCATTCTACACCACCGAAAAATTATCCGACTGTGAATACAACGCGCGTACAAGCTGCATACGAGTTTTTTTTTTCCTAGCTCGATGCGGCTTTTGTATAAATTCAATTCGCGTACGGCTAAACACCTAATAGGAAATTTGATTAGTCGTTCGACGTGAGCTCGACAAAAAGCTCGTGGTATGTTTCCACTTCCTACCGGCGCGCCTCCATTTCTCCATTTGTTGTCTACTCTTCGTGATGTTTATACTTCGTGCATAGCTTGTCGCGCGGATAACGCAAAACGAGCAAAACTTACGCGGAACTTTTCCACGTTGTTTCTGCACCGCGTTTCAAAATTGTAACCTGAGTACGAAATGTATTTTTGCGCGTGCGAATTTATACGACTGATTTATTAGTTGGAAATGTATCCGCTTAATGAGTTTCTGCGGTAGACGAAGGTATTTACAAACTCTCTGTTTAACTGTCGTTAATTAAAAGCGATAATGAATTTACCCGCGGTCTTCGCACGCGGCTTGTCTTCCACTAGCGAGTGGGCGCTTCTTTGTCCTCTCCGGTACGTAGTCGGCCGTTTCGACGAAATGTAAAAATTATTACGTATTTTGATTACTTTTTATCTCGCTCGGCCGAGCCTTTTTCTTGTTCGGCGAATTTTACAAGCGCGCCGGAAAAAAAGAGCTGCGATGGCGTTACGCGTTGTTCGGCGTTTCGGCCGAAGATACGATGGACGAGATGAGGGCGTTGAATGTGGAATTGTTTCACGAACGAGCGGAATTAAATGAAAGTCGCGTTTTTTACCATCCGTCGCTCTTACGACGGATTCGATGTCGGACGAGGATATAGAAATCGAGCTTTTAAAAACGAAGCACTCGAAAACGTAAGCGTACTTTCGTACGTTACGCCACGTGCTCGAACACGATGTTACATAATTATGCAAAGTGATGTTTATTACATGTCACGCAGCATACGAGTCATGCCAGAACATAACATGTAAGATGTATATGTCACGTAACATGAAATATAATGGCATACTAAGTCATGTTACGTGACTTATAACGTGTGTCATATGGCACGTTAGTGACTCAAGTAGTGACGCATGACATGTTAACGTCTCGTGTCATGTGAACATCTCATAACGTGTCATACGACATGTTGGTGACTCAGGTCGTGACATGGCGTGTTAACGTCTCACAACATGACTTACGACATGTTAACATCTCTCAACGTGCCATATGGCATGTTAGTGACTCCAGTCATGACATGACATGTTGACGTCTCACAACATGACTTACGACATGTTAACATCTCTTAACGTGCCACATGGCATGTTAGTGACTCCAGTCATGACATGACATGTTAACGTCTCACAACATGACTTACGACATGTTAACTTTTCTTAACGTGGCATTTGGCATGTTAGTGTCCTTTCGTACGTTACGTTACGTCTCGAACATGATTTACTATATGTTAAGATGTTTTTACGTGTCATGTGGCATGTTAGTGATTCCAGTCATGACATGAGATGTTTATGTCTCGTAACATGACTTATGGCATGTTAACATCTCTTAACGTGTCATATGGCATGTTAGTGACTCCAGTCGTGACATGACATGTTAACGTCTCACAACATGACTTACGACATGTTAACATCTCTTAACGTGTCATATGGCATGTTAGTGACTCCAGTCATGACATGACATGTTAACGTCTCACAACATGACTTACGACATGTTAACATCTCTTAACGTGTCATATGGCATGTTAGTGACTCCAGTCATGACATAACATGTTAACGTCTCACAACATGACTTACGACATGTTAACGTCTCTTAACGAGCCATATAACCTGTTAGTGACTCATGTAGTGACATGTGACATGTTAACGTCTTATGACATGTTGGTGACTCGATTTATGATCTGACATGTTAATGTCTCACAACATGACCTACGGCATGTTAACATCTTTTAACGTGTCATTTGACAGGTTGGTGACTCAATCCTTGACATATGACATGTTAACGTCTCACAACACAACTTACTACATGTTAACATCGCATATAACGTGTCATACGACATGTTAATAAGCTCGTGCTTCATAAGTTGTACGATATACGTCACGTTATGTGATTGTACCACGTATCACAAAACGATACGACCAACATGATCCTTCCATCAAAGCAGTCAAAACGCTACCACAGCTAAAATTACGCGACATACCAAAAACAGTCCATTCATGTTCGCTATATCAACTTACTTTATCGCTCAATCATCCTACGAACATATTTCCATCTCGTCCTCTTAAGCTACACACCTTGGCTGTACGCTTCTCATCCAAACGACGAAAGCGGTATTACCATATCCACACCTTAAAAACCATCCTCATCTCCGAACGCCTTCCTCATTCCTCATTCACAATATCTTAGAACCTCGCCAAACAATATAACATCGAAAGAAGACGCAGTCTAGCCAATAAAACGGTACTCAAGCCGGGCAAACAATACGTTCGAATTAATCTCGCGCTCATTAATCAAATCACACAAGGTTATAGTCGCTCATAAAATGTATACCACACACGGATCAACGTCCTGCTGTAACAATAAGAAGGTATAGTACAATTCACTTATGTATCATTTATTACGATGATAAATCAAGCGCGCCGGAACGTTACTTCATTCAACATTAAACCGAAGAATTATTACGTCCCTGCGGGTGCTGCAGATTTTACCAGCTACATTTTCCTCATTCCCATTCTTTTTTTTTACGCGATGCGATGCGCAGAGAAAAAAAAACGTACCAGCGAAATTAAATATCGTCGTAAAAAATAGGTTACTGTACGCGAGATCAGGGCAGTAGCCTTTGAAAAGGCGTATTCCAGTTGACGAATGTATTCGTATAATTAAATCGCTATATTTGGTATTTAAATCGAATCCGGGGTATGTTCGGGGTTTCGGAATGTGAAAAAAATTTCACGTGTGGGAAGATTGCATTGGGGTGTTTTGGAGTAAAAGGTATGTTTACGAGTTGCTTTTTTGGAAGGACGACGTTTGGTATTTTTTTCTTGTTTTAGATCATCTTGATTCAATTCATTTAATATGAGAAAGGCGGATTTTGGTTGTTTTTGTTGGGTGAATCAACTTAAGTAGATGGACAGAAGGGAATATTTGATTGATGTATCCAAACAAGAGCCACGAATTTAGCCATATCCAATATTTTGGAAGTTCTCAGGCCCTGAAATTTTTGGAAAGCTTTTTTTCAACCACAAATTAATGGACGAATTTTGGGAGTTCTCGAGCGTTGAAATTTCTAAAAAATTATATATATCATATTTTTGAGACTACTGAGCTCTCAAGTTAATAAGTCAATTTTATAGCCTTTTTTAAGATCTACAAATCAAGTTACATGAACCTTTTACCAATCTTCGAAATTAGACGAGTAATAACGAATGTAAAGTTCCATGAACCCGTAGCTCCTTCAATTTCTCAATTAGACGAAAATCTTACATAACTTTTTCAATGTGTACGACGAAACGCCACAAAATGAATTATTATCAATTTTAACCTGATGTCAATATTTCAAGAGTTATGGCATTTGGAAGCTTTAAAAGTTGGCCAACTTTCGAAAAACGCCAACTAGGTAAGTTACGCAAAATACTTTTTGGAAATCTATAAAATAATTTAAGACTTCTTCTCATCTCACATCAAAGAATTTATCGAACTTTGAAATTGGCCAAAATCTAGGTCTCAGCTGTTCCGCTCCTTTTACCAAACACGACACTCGAGAAAGTTCTCGCTTGCTCATCTGTTAAAAACCACGCTTCCTCTCACGCTATATGATTTAAACTTCGATTATATTAAGTTTGTTGGAAATTTTAAGCTTTGTAGTTACATAAATACCACGAGTACACGCGAATATACGACCTTTTCGTACACACGTGACGAACGAGCTACGACAAAAGGTCACGATATTCCTTATACGCGCTCGCTAGTTCCGCGAGCAATTTGACATACGACTATCGCCCGTTTTAATTACCACGATACGCAACGTCGACTTTACAAATCGAACCCGTTAAAAATTTCGCGGTAATTTCAATTCCTCTAACCCTCGCGAGCGCCGCGAACCATAAATCACGCGTTTTTACCGAGGGACGATAAGAATGATGTCTCGACGCTAGAAATTCATATTCACTCCCCGTTTTGTAGCTGTTTGAAATGTTTAACGTCGCCAATGACGCGAAAGGCATAATAATTTTCCAACCGCCAAGTGCTACGGATCTGTTTCGTTGCGAGCTTTCGACGGCGTCGCCTCCCTAGACTGCTTCAGTTTTATACCCAAATCAACGCTGGCGCAGCCCAAGAGGTTTTTTTCGCTTTTATCTCACGCCCTCTCACTTTATGTGTATCTCGGGCGTTCCACTCAGCCGATATAATTACGTCCGAGAGATCGAATTAAAGATACCGGAAATCTCGTCGTATATTTTTCACCCACGCGGAGTCGTAAATCTATCTTCGAAGCAGCTATGTATCTACACAACGATCAAATTCGTCGCGGAAAAAAATACGGTGACAGGCACTCTACGTGAAAGATTCTCCCTTATATGTAAATTCCAAACAGAAGGCAATTTCGTATAGAGACAAATGTGCCAAAGAATCAGAACGTTACATTTGGTAGAATGCGAAACCAACGGCAACGACGATAAAGGTGTATAAATTATTTGGACTTATTTTAGTAACGTCGTCGCGAAATCTGAAAACATTGTGTTCGCGAAACATCGCAATGTAAAATTCGAACGACACATAAGGGTGTTGGTAGTTTAGTATTTTGTGTTTTGAAGGCGGCCGCCGTCGCCGAGGTGTACATTGTACATACAACGAACAAGTTTATACGTATCATGTTGGATTTAACGAAAGCGCTGATATATTCCATTAATGGAATGAATTTTCGTTGATGTGTCTGTTTTTCGACGAATGCAACTGTATTTCACGTGTACAACGAAAGAGTACACGAACGCGTAGCAACAGAGCTTGATGTTTAATAGTGTTAAATGTTTAACAAGATTTGCTTTTAGTGATGCGAATTTTCTTCAGAAGCGGATTTCGCTTACGTGTACTTGTTTTTCGTCGTCTATATACACACACACACCATTCCTACGTAATACTTACACCTTCGCGTAACACTAAAGTTTTATATTAATTAAAATTTCGCGCTGCAATTTCCAACGAGCATTGATTAGCGAGAGAAATTTTCAAATGTCGAGAAAAGCGTCGGAATATGTAAAGCTTGTTATAAAATAATACGTTTTAACGTTTACCAAATTAATATTCGCGTATCAACTCGTACGTATACATTTGTATACGCCACGTCTCAAAAAGCGTGCTACAGACGAGCATTTTCCAACGCGAAGCCAGTCGTAGATGCTCGAAAAGATATCGCCTTGTATTCGTTTGCATCCGTGAAATATATCTTCATCTTGTTCCCTTTGAATTCACCAAGCCCGTCGTTTCGTTTGGTTGCGGTTTAATTATACAAAATAAAACGCAACTTGTAATAGTGATGAGACGTAGAAACACCTTTAGAAGCTTCTGCCCCCTTCCCAAACCCAATTTCCACGAAAAATCACCAGTAAAACATTAAAAATTACCATTAAACGTCAAGAAACAATAATAATTAATGATTCGTTCCCAAAAAATAACAAAAATATGCAAAAAATGTCAGAAAACACGAAACCCCAATAAAAACTACATTAAAGTTTTTTAAAATATATTAAATTGAATAAAAAATTGTCATTCATTTTAAAAAAAAACATCAAATTTACTAATAAAACATTATAAGTTATGAGAAAATAACAAAAAATGAGAAAGTGCCCATGAAACATACAATCAAACGTCAAAAACTTTTATAATTGACAAATTGATCCAAAAAAATAACGTTAACGCATAATAAACATCAAAAAGACGTGAAAACCCGGTAAAAAACGCTCAAAAATTATTGAAAAACATTAAATAGAATGAAAAAATCATCATTTACCAAAAAAAAGTGTCAGATTAACTCGTAAAACATTGTAAAATGACCAAAAACAACTAAAAATGATGAAGTACCATTAAAAAATAAAATTGAATGTACATTAAATATGTCAAAAAACAACAGAAACTGATGAATTGTTTTCAGAAAATAACCCAACTACGCAAAAAATGTCAGAAAAACATGAAAACATCGTAAAAATAACTAAAAAGATGTTTAAAACACATTAAATTCAATAAGAAAATTGTTGTTCATCAAAACAGACATAAAATTTACTCGTAAAACGCTGACAAATGCTAAAAAACGAGAAAAAATGTTGAAGTACCCTAGAAACATGCACTTAAACACGAAAAAACGTTGATAATTCATAAATCAGTTCAAAAATACAACGTAAATGCATAAAAAATACCAAAAAAAAGAAAGAAAAAACTGCGAGAAATATTTAAAAAACGAAAAAACATTGAATTGCATACAAAACTATCATTTATTTGAAAAAAAAACATCAAATTTTCTTGTAAAATGTTAAAATTTATAAAAAAAAAGAAAAAAATGACAAAATACCATAAAACGATCCAATGACTCTTCAAAAATTGTAAAAATTGTAAAAAATCGATGAATTAATACATAAGAAACGAAATTTATAAAAGAAATGACAGAAAAAGATGAAAAACAGTCAAAAACGATAAAAATTGTTTAAAAAACATCAAATAGAGAATAAAATCATGATTTATTTCATAAAACAAAAACAACAAATGTACTTGAGAAACATTAAAAATTGCAAAAAGTACTAAAAAACTTGAAAAAACTTGAAAAAACATTAAAAATGAATGGGGGTTTCCACAAAAAAAAAACATTGAAATAATGTAGAATGCGTAAAAAAAATTAAAAATCAGGGAATTTGTTAAATTGTTTTTAAAAAAAGTGAAAAAAAAACACAAAAATCAACTAAAAAGTTTTTTTTTAAAAAAAAAGACGATTTTCATGTTTTTTGAGCAATTTTTCAACGTTTTTTACCATTTTTCAAATATTTTTCCAACGTTTTCAATTTAAATTGATATTAATTTTGTTGATTTATCTATTTATCACAATTTTGTAAGATTCATTGTATTTTTAGAAAGTACTTTATCGTTTTTTATTGTCTTTTTTACGATTTTAAATGTTTTACAAAGTGAATTTGATGCTTTTTACTCAATTTTTTGCTCTTTCAACAACTATTAAGCGTTCTTCAAAGCTTTTTCATATTTTTCCGACGTTTTTCATTGTAATTATCGTTATTTTAGCATATTGATTCGTCAATTTTCAACTTCTGTAAATTTTTTATAGAATTTTTTTGGGATATGATATCATTTTTTTGTGGTTTTTTCACAATTTTCCATATTTTTTCATTAAATATGACGATTTTTTTCAATTTGTTGCTTTTTCTGAGCATTTCTCATCACTTTTACAAGGTTTTCTGACTTTTTCAAGTCACGTCTCTCGAATGGTCGCAATGCAGTACATAAATTTCAATCCAGCTACAAAAAGTTGCTCCGTCGATTAAACCACAATAAGGAATTTAATTTTTCTCGCTAAAAATTTACGATTTCATTACACCTGAAGACGAATACCAAACTCTGTTTCGAAATCGAACCGAACTATTAAAATTAGACCAAACGACTTCGCAGTAAATCAAAAGTACAAAACAATCAAATCCCACCCTCGGGGGTTCCGATAATACAAAATCATTATAACCACACTCGGTAACTATCGCTATCGAACATCGATTCAATTGGCCGGAAGCGTGCATCGTTAATGACACCAAAAAAGCATATTTCCATTAAGAACGGCGACGGTTATGCATGACGTCGCCATCGCGTCTATCGCAAGTTACCTGCGTCTCGACGCGCTTACTAGTCAATCGAATTCCTATTGGAAACGCGGCACGTGACTTGATAAGGTATAATATCGGTAATTAAAGGGTACCTACTACCTAATATGTCTGCTGGTTATTTACACAAGAGTAAGTATCTTTTGGCGAAGAAAACACGATCGTTACATCGGTCTACGTAATTGAGAGACGATGATAAAAATGTCAGAACGTTTGATAATGGCGTAACAGCACGCTTTTGCAGACGACAAAAAGCCTTGATTAAAAACGGTTACGCCAAGATGTAGATGTTAGCGTATTGTGAAAGAGGGTTGTTAAACTGTCATGCAAAACGATACGTTCGGCGTTCGCGACATTACGAAAACGACGCAACAACCATTACGCGAAAAAGATACGAAAAATGTACCAAGATCAAACACTCGACGTTGCCTTTGTGATACGCTACCTCCGGCCTCCCCTTACGCTCCGACGCTCCGAATTATTCGAGCTTTAATTCTTCGACAATATGCTCGTTATATGCCTGATACGAATGATACGGCTCATTGTCTATCGTATTGTTTATTCGTTCGCTCGATGGTATCTTCCACGTAGGGAGGATGTTTTGTTTTTACGACGTAACGCGAAAAAAGCTCTTCGTACCTTTTAAATGTCGGTCCGGAGATGTTTTTGTTTCTAATTAGCCCATATACACGCGGCCAGAATATAAATATTAATTAGAATACACGCCCACTAAACTTTTATTACCGTACAGAGAATAGTAATCGGTTCGCTGCTACAATAGAAAACAATTTAGATAACCGAATAAACCCATATACGCGAAATTATCTGATAATTTTTACGTTTCGTGATTTTTTCACCACGAGCCCTCTCCCCCTCCCCCTTCCCACACAAACAATGCAAGAAATTACCGACGCTTTTTAAATCCTCCAATCATCCGACCAACGGTATCCGCGCGCTTAAAAATGACATTTATCGAAAGTTTTAAAACCGTGAAGTTTCGTTAATTGAAGTCGAACATGTTGAAATTGCTTTTCATTGCTTTCGACAAAGTTCCCGTCGGCGAATTCGAACAGGTCTTTTGAAAGGTGTTATTCTTTTTTCAAACACGACGCTTGACATGAATCATAAAGAGTTTTGGTATCGAAAGGTAAATTTACGCGACAGTAATTTCGGCGATATTTTCTTATTTCCTGAAAACGTGCTTTCTTTTTGTTTTGTGCGCGCAAGTTGAACGAAGTTCATGTCTCGAGGCACGATTCAAACTAGATTTGTAATATATTTCACGGTGAAAAAAAAAATAAACACCTCGAACCGATTAATTCTAAACACAATACAACCCCGATACTTTTTGTTATCGTTACTTCCCTTCTATTTTGATAACACTACATTCACTACGACAAAACACCTCCGAAGGTGTTTCACAATATGTCACCGAAACACACCAATCTGTAATTATTCCTGAAAAATGATAAAATAACACGTGTCAGTCCTCGTGAAATACGCGCATCGTCCCCCTCTTTCTTTCGATACGAACGACCGCATATGAAATTGCAAATATTTTATCGAGTGTGCGTTATGGGGACGACGGGACGAACGAGTCAATGAAGCGCATAGGAGCTTACGCAATTCCCACGCACACGCGTACTTTTTGCGCCATTTAGCGCGCACGCGTGTCGCCTCCACCATTGTTTACTCGTCATTTAACACGTTATGGGGTCGTACGAGACACCATGAGTGGCGCCTGTAGCGTTTACGTCTAAATAGTGAATTACTTTGTAAGGGAGTTGCGCCACCATCTTAGTGGCATTTTCAGTGATACGGAAGTGCGATGCGAACGTGATTAATTTCACGTGTGACAGATTTATCGTGGATTATTATACCCTCTCGAACCATCCGTTATCAATGTATTACGCTAAATTTTACGCTGTAAAAATTCAAACTTTATGTAGATTTTTGAAATTTAAATAAAAAATTGAATTGATTGTGGAAATACTACACCTTCTATGAGAAAACTACCGGCGAATTCGTGTTCAGGAGGGTCAAATTATACGGAAAAGACACCTTGAGCACTTCCATATCTCAAAGCTCCTAAATAAGGGGTGTTACCCTTTTTAATAAGTCTCCTCCTCCCCCCATGAGAGGTTTTTTGCCAACTCTTGTCAAAGATTTTCTTATGGTCCTATACCAAAATAAAAATCACACGTGATGTGTTATTCATAAAATCAAGTGGTTCGACGTCTTTCGGGGTTAACCGCTTAGACTACAAGAAGGGGGAGAAAAAGGGGGAGGGGATGGAAAGCCAATTACAAACTTACAAATACGTGATACGAACTGTAATTGAAGAGCATCAAACAAACTCACGCATAAATGGAAGAAAAATTCATTCATTTTTAAAAATTGGCATTTTTTTGAACCCCTTTAAAGGAGGTTAAGCTCAACAAAAATGGGTCATATTTGGTATCATTTTGTAGGGAATTTCATGTAGATCATTTCTTGTTTGAACTATTTTTTCCTACATGCTGTAGTTTTCAAGTGATAGTCGAAAAACTGAAATTGTGGATATGTTCGGACCCCCGGGGAACAACGCACAGGGGTTGGAGTGATTGACTTATATTTTTTATACAAAGGGGTTCCCAACCAACACTTGAAAGCACTAAAACGCTTTCCGGAAATTTTGCCCCCAAAACTCTGTTTTTGGTGCTAATTCGCCTAGACTACTAATACAAAAAGATGGAAAATTTTCCTTTAAACAAAAATAAAACTAGGAAGGAAAGAAGAAAATTTCAGTCTGTCTAGGGATGTGAGAACACTAACTCTGGTCCATATTACGCATGAAATAGGATGAGCCAAATCTTAATTCAAATAAAAAAGGATAATCTTCGAAGCACGTGCTGCGAAGCTTTTCAAGACACCATTTTTCTAATTCTTCTACATGAGGTAAGATTGAAAAGCGTTAAAAAAGACTCAAGAATCATGTTTTTTGGGGCTGAAAAGTGGGTGGAGGAAGAGGTGAAAGGTCGATACCCCCACAGGCACTATTTGGGCACCCACTACATGTACGCGCCAAAGCACGACCTCCAAGGCCAATTTGAAAGGGAGGGCTGCAGCAAAGACACAAAATTGAAAACTACTAAAAAAGACCCAAAAATTAGGCTTTTGGAAGCTGTAAGAGGTGGATAGTTGGTTGAATTTTAGACGAATTGTTCCATTAAATTTCATTAGTTACATTTTTATTTATTTTGATTTAGGTTCAAAAGGAAATCAGTTTGCCTGATGAGAAGGGTCGTCTTCAGACTTTACAAATTCATTGTAGTCGAATGTATTCTCATAAGAAAAATAGCCGATGATGTTAATTTGCAGGTAGGTTTTTTTACAGCGATTTATAAAATTGTCGCAATTATTTAAATAATTTCACTTTCAGGAATTGGCGGTTAAAACCAAAAATTTTAGTGGAGTTGAAATTGAAGGTTTAGTGGGAGCAGCTCAATCAACAAGCTTCTAGTAAAGAAGTGGACCCTCAAGCAAGGGAAAAGTTGATGGTTGAGCGAGATGATTTTCTACATGCCTTAGAAAACGATATAAAGCCTGTAAGAACGAGTTTTCGTTTGACTTCTATATTCACCATTTTGATAAAAATTACATTCCGCGATGTTTTGTTAATCATCACAATATTTATGCATTCGGTGCTAGTGCAGAGCAACTTGAACATTGTCCTTTTTTCGAAATAGGTATCGATCAATACCCATTTCCCGCTAGCATTTTTTCTCGCAAAAGCTAGCATTATGCTTTTTGCTATCTTTATGCTAGTTATTTTCTCGAAAATTATGCTACTTTAGCATAAAAGTGGTATGATTTTGAGACAACAAACTCTAGG
>QBDW01006461.1:0-13651 GCA_003261595.1 Maconellicoccus hirsutus | reverse complement strand
ACATGAAAATTCGGAGTGAGAACGGGAACGGGAACGAGAACGAGAACATTCATTGGAAGGGAAGAACGAAAGAACGAAGAACGGGAACATTTTTTGGAATCAGAAAGAACGAACGAGAACAGGAACGGGAACGAGAGTGCCTGCGTTCTTGCAACACTGATTTTTACCTATTTATTTAGTTCTGTTTTCGATTTGTTAGGCCGCGAAATTTCTTTTGTTTATTTTTAAGTTTTTCGAATTTGATAATTTTGTAATCAAAATTTTTGATTTATCTCGTTTATGTGCATTTAATTCGTTTGTTATCGTGTTTTAATTTGGTATAATGATATTGGTATTTGAAGGTGTTAGAATTATTGAACTTTATGGTTATTTTGGTTACTAGACATGCGCTGTGGTATCAAAATCAGGGGGTCCTGTGTGAATTCAAAAAATTAACTTTTGGAAAATTAAAATTAAAAATTAACAATAGATTAGATAGGCTAATCAGCATATTTTTCAAAAATATGATTGTTAATTTTTTATTTTATTACACCACTTCGTTTTTTACGTCTTATTTAAAATTTTTAATCTCCTTTGTAGGTGGACAATATTCAAAATTGGTGATCATTTTTCAGTTGAACCCTTCTCACCACTCAAATTTTGAAAAATACTGTTTTAAATAATATTTGAAAAACACGGTGTATTGAACGAACCACGCGACATTAAAAACAACAAGACTGACGAAAAAACGTAGTGGTGGCACCCCTGACGTTGTGTGCTGAATGTCTGCTGTTTCTAAGCGCTCGTGGAAAAAAGGGCCTAAAAAATATACGACTGAAAAAAAAGATGAGACAACTGATAAATAACTCAAAAACAGTGACGTCACCACAACCAACCGATTACTAGTGTTGGGCAAAATCGATTATTTTCATTACTCGGTTAATCGATTGTCCTATTTTTGGATAATCGATTATGTGATTAATCGTTCCTACCCCAGGTAATCGATTATTTCGATTATTAAAAGTGATCGATTATCCGATTAATCGATTTTTTTGAAATAATTCATGGCTGACTCCACTCAAGACAGAATCAAATATCAACAAATTGAACGAAACACTGATTTGAGAAGGATCCGAGATTCGACCAATCACTTCAGACTTCAAGTTCAGTCACAGATACAATGTATTGTAATATGATGTATAATTCGATTTCAGAAAAAAAGTGAGAAATTTTGTTAAAATAATCGATTATTAAAACCAAATAATCGATTATTCGATTAATCGATTTAAAATCGCCCAACACTACCGATTACTGTATGTTACGCGTCTCAGTGAGCCGATGACGCTATCATTTTTGCTGGTGGAGCGTTGACGCGGTACGAGTGGGTCGTTGTCGCAGTGGGCCGTTGACAAGGTGGGCCGATGACACGGACTTCGCCTCGCTGTCACTAGTCACACGGAAGTTGGTTTAATTAATGAACATCAGATGTCGGTAATCGTAATTGAAATTTTTTTTTAATTTTTTGAAGTAAAAGTTTTCGTTGTATTAATTCACTTACTTAATTATCGTTGTTAATTACAAATTACAACGCTTCCATTTAATTTAATTTTTATAGTTCCTTTTGATTTTCAATTTTCAACATCATTTCATTGTACATTTATGCAAACCGTTGGTCAGGATCTCGGAAATGAAAATTATCTATCAGCAATGGCACTTTTCCTCTTTCAACTACAAACTTGCAAACTTGAATAAAAATTCACAAAATGAACTATACACAATTACACATCATTAATCAAATAAATTTCTTATTTATAAAATCACATACATAAAAATTAGTACAAAATATTCGTAGAAAAACAAATTAATCGAAAGAGCTTAGAGACGAATCTTTGTCATGGTACACAGAAACAGGAGGTAAATACTGAGACTTCAATACATCATGTAAATTACGAATAGCGGAATCAATTTCTTCCAATTCTTTAACCAGTTGAGTAAATTTAATGAGTCCATCTCTGCTGTCGTCATATCCGTGAAATTTCAGCACTTCCATTTCAACTTGCATAACAATGGGTAGGACATACTGCATAACTCTCATCGCATCATTTCCGGCCATCATTTTGGCTGATTTCAACTTACCACAAATCGGTTCCTCTTTCAGCTTTTCCAATATTTGTAGAAGTATGACGCTGATTTTATACTCCGGCGTTTGTAAATGATTGTTGTCCATAGTAAAGAACACATCTAACGATTAAACATTCAACTTGAAACACAGCTTCACAAAATTTCTAAAAATATCTTATTTACGTGATAATTCCTCTTATCAATTTGATTACGTGTAACAGTTGTTGAAAATTCCTTAACGCGAAACTAGCTGACTCCAATTACCATTTTTAATTTATCGCGTAATGCGTAAATAGCTCAGAAAAATTGTAATTTCTAAAATTTCTCGTTCGCATAACACAGAAGTTCGAAAATATTAACGCAACTTTGTCCAATCAAAAGAACGTCATTGAATTCTTAATATAGAATTGTAAATATCCTCCCACGCTAAATTCCCTAGCAGAATCATTTGTTAAAGCTTCCTTTATAAATGAAAGTTTCCTTTTGCGGAAGAAATTTTCAAATTTGACGTAGGGATTTGTCACACAAGTGGAATTCTACGAATATCAACCAGGGAACTCCCAAGAAAGTTGAGCTTTGGCTTTTTCCAAGCTTGCAAGCTCTTATCATGTAGTTGTTTACTATTGATACATTGTATGCGAACGAACTGAAAGAATTGGTTATCGTGATCTCGTGATAATACAATTTAGTGCATGCAATTTGTTCGTTCGGTAAAAGGTAAAAGGAACTACATTGTTCATGCTATTGCACGAAGAAATATGCATCTGTGCGCATGTGTGTTTTTTTCAGACAAAATTTAACAATTACACTCGTGGTCGTGGTGCTAAGAGTAATTAGTAAATTTACTTGTAATTCAAGTATTTAATTGATTTAAAAGAACAAATGTGTGTGTGAATTATCCTTAAACTCCATTACACTCGATTCCCTCGATCATATTGCTATTTTAGCTTAGAACATTGAATCTCTGCCGCAATGAGTAGTATTGAAAACGAAGAGGAGAAGTTAAATTTCCAAAGAATAGTATCAGCTTTTAGTTTTTACAGGTAAATTTATCAAGCTACCTATGCAGTATTTTCTTAGCAAATCTGAAGTGTTATTTGAATTTAGCTTTTGGTGTTTTATTTCCATTTTTTCTTTGTCATTAGAATTCAATGAAGTCATAATGTACGAAACAAATACCGGTTGTTAGTAAAATTCAATTTTATATTTAATTTCGTGAATTGTAATTGAGGGAGTTCTATCAGAAAGTTCTCATCAGTAATATCCACTTTGCCAATAAGAAATATTGAAATATTTTCGAGATCGTTTTATGGTGTTTTACATCAAGGGTTTGCCTGTTTCCATATTATGTTCGCCTAATCGGTGTTCATGTGTGATTCAATTATCCAGTCACGTATAACTGTCAAATTACGCTCATAGATTCTTAATCAGCCTTTAAATTACGTATAATATATTTACAAACAGTTTGAATGATTAAAATTGCATCGGTACTTATGTGTTGAGTTTTTCACAGAAAACACTCTTTAGCACGGATATCTCGCACGGAAAATTATTTGAGTACTTTACCACCCAATCATCAGGAATTATTGCAAACGTATAAAGAGCATTTACAAAATGTATGCAGTTGCATTGAACAAAATTACAGAGTTATAAAACTCATTCTCAAAGATGTCGGGTGTATGTTCGATAATATCGATCCGGAAGAATCTAATCAACGTACTGTGAGTAAAACTTATTTGTTTCTCTTTATACTGCTATTCGAATACACGTTAATAAATGCCTATGTGTAGATCTGTATCCCAAGGGTAACTCCGGTGGAAACGGATCAGGAAAAGGTGCAGTCGACCTTAAAACAATTTGTTCGAGACTGGAGTACTGAGGGTAGCGAAGAACGTAAAGTTTGCTATCAACCCATCGTAGATGAAATAGTTAACCAGTTTCCAAAACATTTATAGTAAGATGGCAGCATATAAGGGACCAATTTTCGGTATTTAAATCTAACCCAGGCTTTTAATTATTTCAGCGAATCTCAATCAATTAAGGTCCTCGTTCCTGGAGCTGGTCTCGGTCGTTTAGTTTTCGAAATTGCTCGACATGGTTTCTCCTGCCAAGGCAATGAATTTTCGCTTTTTATGCTTATGGCGTCAAATTTCGTTATTAACAGGTATTATTCGTCGAGATGGCGGCCTCGGTTGTATTTAATTCGTAAGGGACGAAACTAAGCACTCGATTGGTCCGCTTTCAGATGCCATGGTATCAATTTACATCAATTACACCCGTGGATTCACCAGTGTGATAATAATTTAGATACAAAAGATCAATTAGCGAGTATTTTTTTCCCCGATGTTGATCCATCTGAAAGCATTCCGAAAAATCCTCAATTTTCTATGGTTGCCGGTGATTTTTTAGAAGTACGTTTTCTATTTATATAGCAATATCGATAATAGAAGCGTGTATTAATCATTTAATATTACGTATTCGTAGGTTTATACAACGGAAAACGAGTGGGATTGTGTGTCAACTTGTTTTTTCATTGACTGTGCAAATAATATACTAGAATTTATAGAAGTAATTTACAAAATACTGAGACCCGGTAATCTATTCGTTATTGAAATGACTTGGAAACGTATAATTTATTTGATCTAACCACAGTACGTATTAATTTACAGGTGGCATTTGGATTAATTTAGGCCCTTTGTTATACCATTTTAGCAATATGAGTGGCCAAAATTCGATCGAACCTAGTTATGAAATGATTAGAGATATTATTAAAGGATTAGGTTTTATTTACGAGGTTTGTATTGAACGGTTATTACATAATTACTGCAACATAATTCTAAGTATATTTTAAATTACAGAAAGAGAAAACCAATATTAAGTCGAAATATGCTCAAAACCCTAAATCCATGTTGCAGTATGAATACGAAAGTGTTTACTTCGTTTGTCGTAAACCGAGAATTAGTGACGACGATTCGTGAAAAGAAAAGCCCAGTGCTATTTGAAAATAAATGTATTAACAACTGACAATATTTTATTATTATTGCTATTAATTCTATTTGGCGAACGCCGAAATATAATATCGATGAAATATTAATCAGTTGAATCTACCTGATGTAGTTCATTTTCAGTATATCGTGTACTAAGAGTTGAAAATAAAGTTTGTATTGAAATATTTGTTTTTAAAGCTCGTTTTATCAATTTGTTTGATTTATATGAATATCAAATTAATCCACGAATTTATTTCGTACTTCTACTAATGCCAAAGATCATTACGATTTAGTAATCTCATAATTGGGATAAATATTCTTTCGACATGATGAATTTAATTTAGGAATTTACATTCTCGTGAACATTGTAATTCAAGTTTGTATTACAATACCGAATTTATTCATTCGATAACTATTTTCAAAAAAGTCAATTATGTTCATTACTCGTAATTGTAATAATGGAAATAATTCAATTTCACTTTAAATTAAAAACTTAAATAAATTAGCAAGTGTAAAATTTTCATTTAAATGAAGCTGTAGTAGAAAGTAGAAAAGAAATACAAAGCGGAAGAAAATAGATCTACTTTTTTTTGGGGCAATTAATCCTGAAAACTTTAAGAAAGAAAGAAACCATGAAAAATAATTATTCATCACTTTAACTTTATACTCTTATGGCAAAAAAAAGAAAAATTAATCTTCACGGTATTATTTAAGAATTTAGAAATTAGATGACTAAGATAAACTATCGAACACGTTTTCTTCAATTTCGCTTTCAGTTATATTCCAAAAATTAAAATTAGAATTAAAAAGAGAACTGAACTGAAAATTTTTCTTTTCTTTAATAAAATCTATAAAATAAAATTAAAAAAAAAATTCAAATAAGTTGATTTTTGATTCCATGACGTTTCGTAAATTTGCTACACCTAACACTTGCTGACGTCAAACAACCTATCAACCCATCCGTTTTATCATTTTAATCTGTGACCTGCCTGTGAATTGTGTAATGTATACTCATAAATGAACTAAATTGAAATCGAATGCAATCAGTTAATCAGTAAACGAGTGTATAAAGGAAATTGTAATTTATTAATTTAAAATATTCAAATTTAATGAAATTAATTGCGCGTTGTATTAATTCATATCATCGGTAAGTTGAATAATACGGCGGATGTACACGACGTTGGTGATACGAAATTTTCGTCAAGTTTGCTCTCTTAATCAATTGAAGTTTTTTAAAATTCGTTATAAAACGTTAAACGAAAAACTTTCTATTAATGCGATTTGTTTTCACGACGATGCTCCTAATACATGTAATTGTTTTGTTGTTTTGAGAAATTAAGTGTTTTAATGTTTATTAAAACGTTCAGTTGATTGCTGATTCCATTATCTTGTTGATGGTATTGTTATTCCATATTTCGATTTGTTTGACTGATAAAATTATCAAATGTATCATCCGTTAGAGTTAAAACGTTATTCATTTATCGAATGCTGCAGATTATGTGAAATTAAAATTGAAATTTCGTTATCACTGTTTTGTTTCAGGTATAGATAAGTTCACCATCTGAAGTAGTGTATGTTTTTATTATGATGGGTAGAATATCGACAACACCCTACATAAAAAAGATTTCGTATACGGTTGCTGTTGTAATATGACCGATAATATAAATCTGCATTTTATTAAATCCGTTAAAAAGAATCCAGAAAATCGTAATTTACAGGTTAGTAAATATTTTCATTTCGGTATGAACATCACGAATTAAAATGGCAATTTGGGTTGTACAGGACTTACACATAATTTATTACGGTCTTCAAGCATTAGAGGCATTTGCGACTTATCACGATAGCGCTTTAAGATCTTTATCTAAAACTATAAGATACGAAAAACATGAAGCCAATGATGTTCTATACTCGTAAGTGATTTTTAATAATATTGATTGGAATTCGAATTAATTGATGTTTTTGCCTTTAGAACTGGTGAACTCGCGACGTGTTGGTATGTACTTTTATCCGGATCTGTGTTCATCGACGGTTGCATGTTTCTACCACCAAATAGGTAAAATTTAATGATTTAATTACAAAAAAAACGCGTATAATATTTTAACGTTTTTTGTATTCAGTATTGGACAACGAAACGCCGGAAGTGCACGAAGACCAAATGCTTGTTTCGTACTTGAACCTTCTGAAATGATTGTAGTAAGTACGAATTACGTCAACGAGCATTGGGCGGAAAATGAAATTTACATTGTTTTTAGATCGAGTATTCAGAAATGCAATCAATATATTCAAATTGTACTCAACGAACTACTTTCCGTATGGATCATCGCGGTGTTAATTTAATGTTCGAAGATCCTGTAAGTCGCATGTAATTTCATTTTCGTTTTGTCATTCTAAATACGTATTTTATTTCCAGTTAAATAACAGAGACTCGCAAAGCTCCGACACGAGTTCGGCGTATTCCGGTAGCGATACCATTTCGAGTATTCATTCGATCGAACATGAAGATATAGATTTAAGCGGTCTCATCGAATCGGTCGTCGATTCTGATCCCGATGAACCAGTTGAGGATGGCCAAGTACGAAATAACTCGCGTAATTTATCGGATGCCTTCTAACCTTGTTTTCGCGTAGATCTTAAACGTACGTGATAAAGTTCGCGAATGTCTGGAGAAAGATCCTTCGGACAGGACCGAAGAAGATGTCGAGGTTTTGTTGGAGTTCACCCAACACTTGA
Source organism: Maconellicoccus hirsutus (assembly GCA_003261595.1). Lineage (NCBI taxonomy): Eukaryota > Metazoa > Arthropoda > Insecta > Hemiptera > Pseudococcidae > Maconellicoccus > Maconellicoccus hirsutus. The sequence goes on along the minus strand of QBDW01006461.1, from coordinate 5,834 downwards.
AAGCCTTCACCAACATAACGTTGTCGACTCGTAGGGCGTTATGTAGCGTTATGGTGAGTAGCCGAAGGAATTTCGTAATTAGCTCGTTATAAAATATATCGTTTTGCAGGTTTTCGCCATTGTCGAAAAAGCCGGCACCGTTGTTATGAACAACGGCGAAGAACTAGACTCGTGGAGCGTTATTATCAACGGCCACGTAGAAATAGAACATTGCGACGGACGCGTCGAGCATTTAAAATGCGGCGACAGGTGAATACGAATTTAAAGAAAAGCGTTAGTGGAAATGTCTCTAATGTTATAACTCGACAGCTTCGGTATCCGGCCGACGATGGAGAAACTCTACCACGAGGGTGTTATGCGTACCAAATGTCCGGATTGCCAATTCGTCTGTATTACGCAAACGGACTATTATCGTATTTTGCACCAAGGCGAAGAGAACATTAAAAAGCACGAAGATGAGGGTGGTAACGTGGTCTTGGTGACGGAACAGCGCACCATTAACACTCGCGACAGAAGCTGTACCGGATATGTTGTAATCAGGGTTAGTCTTTTGACCAATAAAGCGGCCAAATCGATTGATTCGGTATCGAACGTTGATGTTGAATCTGGTACGTTATTTAGGGTACGGAAAACATGCTGATTTCTCAACTCATCGAAGACAACCCGGTGGATTCGACTTACGTGGAAGATTTCCTATTGACTTTTCGTACCTTTATCAAAAGCCCGGCACAGATAACCGATCAATTAATGGAATGGTAAATTGAATATGGCGTATGCCACGAAAACCACACCTTCGTTGCTATTGTGGCGTGTTTTCAGGTTCCAAAACACGGACACGAAAGAACGCGTTACGCGGATCGTCGTTCTGTGGGTTAAAAATCATTTCACCGATTTCGAAAACGACAACACGATGATGAACTTTTTGGAAAATTTCCAAGAGTGTTTGCAAGAAGAAAACATGGTGGGTCAGTTAAGGATGCTGAACGTGGCGTGCTCGTCGAAGGCGCGCGTACGCGTAGTGACGTTGACGCGATCCGATCGTAACGAAGCGTTGAATTTCGAAATAGTCGGCGGATTCGATAGAACAAGCGGTATCTACGTGTCGGCGGTAAGTCCGCGTCGACTTTTCTTTCGCCGGTGAAATATTAAACGAGAGTGTTTTCAGGTTGAAAAAGGATCAAAAGCCGAAGAAATCGGTTTAAAAAGAGGCGATCAAATATTACTCGTGAACGGACAAAGTTTCCAGCATATTACTTACGATAAAGCCATCGAAGCGCTACGTTCCTCTACACATTTAAGTATTACGGTCAAAGCTAACCTTAATGGTGAGTCGAGTCGTCATGGTTCATCTCAAAAAACGCCAAATTATCGAATTATTTTGTTTCAGCCATGAAAGAAATCACTAAAACGGGCGACGTTCCGGCTAACAAAAATAATCGCGGTAAGCCCAGCACAAGTATAGCGAAATTACAGCCGGATCCGCGCCGCAGCGACAACTCCATCATGCATTCCGTCTCTTTGCATTCGACTCCGGTGAAAAATCGAAATTTCATGACCTTAGGACCGAAACGAAAATTACAAAATGTTTTAAAGAAAATAAACATGTTTCCTCGTACGAGTAATTATCAGTAAGTCGTCCAACGAACGATTTTTTTCTTCCGAAATAGAAAACTAATCAATGCATTCGACAGAGACGCGTCCGACGACTGTTCAATTTCTAGCGGCGAACAAAACGAATTCACTACTCAGTATCACTCGCAAAGTCAACCAGATTTGTTTTCGATGTCGTACGAAGAGCAAAACGCCGATTATCCGGAACACGTTTTGAAAGTGTATAAATCCGATCAAATATTCAAATATTTGCTCGTACACAAGGTACGATCGTATAAATGAAAATTTCCTTGTATTTTCGTCAAAATTGCACGTTCTTTGACCTTCAAATGTAACGATTGCGCAAGTTCTATGCTTCCGGTGCAAAAACCAATGGCTAATTCGTGTTCAGAAGTGTCGAATTAGTTAGGAAACATGTCTGAAATGTGGATTACCCTTTGCAGGTTGACTTGAGGTGGAATAAATCCTGTTTTCTTGGTATTTTCACTAAAATTACACGTGTTTTCATACACAAATGTAACCATTGTGCAAGTGTTACCATTCTTATAGGAAAACCGATGACGAATTCGTGTTCAGGAGAGTGAAATTATACGGTAACGACACCAAAATCACTTTCATAACATAAAGCCTTAAAATGGAGGTGTAGCCCTTTTTCTTAAGTATCCTCCTCTTCCCCTCTGTGGCAGGTTTTCTTTCGCCTACGCTTGTCAGAAATTTTCTTTTTGGACTAAATTAAAATAGGAACCATGCGCGATGTCGTGTTCAAAATATCAAGTGATTTCGAAGTAACCTCCTTGACTATAATATTCTTGCAAATCGACAGGAAACGACGGCTCATGAAGTGGTCATGCTGACCTTGCAAGAATTCGGTATGACCGATCCGAGTTCGAATTTCTCCTTATGCGAGGTTTCAGTTACCGAAGACGGTATAATTAAGCAGAAAAGACTCCCCGATCAAATGCAAAATCTCGCCGATCGACAAGAATTATGTAGCAGGTACGCACTCTGAATTTTTACGCGTAGGTTGGTCACACTGCTTCGTCGAGCTGCAACTTTCATCCGTATGACGTGAATAATGAAGTAAAAATTACGAAATACGTTTTTACGCCGGGTAATCTCGTATGGACGGATTCTGGAATGTTTTGAAAATTCTGGAGAAAATTCAAATTGCGCTGGAGGCTCCGGAACGGCTGGACAATGCGAGATTTAGATTCGACGGGCTTGAATTATGGGGAAATTCAACAGAAAACATTCCTTTGTTGATTGTTCGCCATTATTTCGTAGAATTTCGACGTAAAACCGACAATTCAGTGTTACCAACTGTTTGGAATATCAATTTTGAGCTACGTTGTTATCGCGTGCAAATTGATCGTTTCGTTTGTAAACCTCGATTTCAACTTTTTTGCAGGTATTACCTGAAAACGAACGGAGTTACCGAAACTCTCGTAACAGACGAGATAGCGGCGGATATGGTGCGCGAAAGTACGGTATCATTTTTGCAACTGAACGCGGCCGAAGTGGCGGCCCAATTAACGATGCAGGATTACAATGTATTCAGACAAATCGAGCCGACGGAATATATCGACGAATTATTCGAATTGAATAGTAATTACGGTACTCCTGCGTTGTCGCAGTTTGCCGAGGTACGTGGCGTTGAAACGGCTACGTCCAGTGTGCTTCCTCGTGAAATAATTTCCGTTTCTTTTGCGTAGCTCGTCAACAAAGAAATGTTTTGGGTAGTTACTGAAATATGTTCCGAAACGAATCTAGTCAAAAGATCTAAAATCATTAAACAGTTCATAAAACTCGCGCGTAAGTTATGAAACAAACGCTGTGCGACTTCGATATCTGACGATTTGTTTGCGCAGGTCATTGCAAAGAGTATAAAAATTTCAATTCGTTATTCGCGGTCGTATCCGGCCTCGGGCACGCGTCAGTGACGCGGCTGAAACAAACGTGGGATAAATTACCGACCAAATATAACAAATTATTCTGCGATTTGCAAGAATTAATGGATCCGTCGCGTAACATGAGCAAGTATCGGCAATTAGTGGCCAGCGTGTCTAATACCAGAGCATTGGTGAGTGTTGGAATGGGCAGGTGCGAGGTACAGCGCGTAGGGACGAGGTTAATCCGCTGTTCGATTGTTTCAGATACCGTTTTATCCAGTCGTCAAGAAAGACCTTACGTTCATACATTTGGGCAACGATTCCACTATCCAGGGTTTAATTAATTTCGAAAAATTACGTATGATCGCGAAGGAAATACGAAAATTATCGGATATGTGTTCGCTAAGCTATGATTTACTATTGACGGAACCCGGAGCCGGGGGTTTCGTCCAAGGTACCATTAATCCGATGATTAACCCAATCAGTCACGGTATATCGACGGTAAAAAGGAGGAAAAAATCATCGGGCGCTTTGAATCAGCGCAAGATGTACGAAGAGGTAATGGAAATCGGCGCTATATACTCGACGAGCTCGTATTTACTATTTCTTCATACGCAGGCACAAATGGTACGCAGAGTCAAGGCGTATTTAGCCAAAATGAAGGTGATCGTCGACGAAGAAAAACTGCACGAGTTATCGATCCAATGCGAAAACGCGGCGAACGCGGCGCCAGCGATTAACGCGCCCTTAAGGAAGTGCAACCCTTCGCCTACGCTGTCTACCGCCAGCAGTACAAGTAGCACCAGCGAAGGCAGAAGAGCCGGAGTTCCGAAGTTCGGTTAGTATACCGGAGACCTCGCTCGAGTTCGCTTGTTCGTAACCCGACGTGTCACGTTGCAGGTTCAGCGTCACCGCAAACCGTTCGTAAACTGTTGTCGCTCAGCGAGCAATGTAAAACGCGTCCGCATCAGTCTCGGCATACACTATCGTCGTCCATAGGACCGCATAGTCGGGTTCCTAATGTTATCAGGCCAGCTACGTTGTTGGCCTCGTCGCACGAGAGATCTTACAGCGATACTTCCGCTCCTCATCAGGATTACTCGTCCGCTTTAATGACAGCGGTCGATTTGAACGCGGAAAGCAGTAGCGTTACCAGTTTATCTAATTTACCCGTTCGAAAAAACCTAGGTAAAGATTTACATCCGTGTTAAGGCTTCTGCAACCTATTAAACTGATCATCTCGTATCGCAGGTAATAGCTGCGTAGCGGATCGCAACGCGATGCCTAGACCATCGTTGCAGTATCCGAACATACCGCCGGTACCGAGCAAAATGTACGTTCATGGGAGATCTTACTCGCACGAGGGCGTCAGCCGACCGTATCGCGATATCGCGCAAGACGAAGATGGTAAGTAAGACGCGTTTCGCCAAGCCTACGATATTGACGTCGTGTTTCCTTCCAGATGACAGTACCCAAGTGTCAGCCGTCTAATTATTTCAACGTTGCTCCGAATTTGGAATTAGTATTAAAGATGCGGGCATCACGACTGAATGTACGACATAATGTTAAGTTTAATTAGGCACGATTGACGCGCGCGATTCTTCATATTCTTCGTTATTCGATTATTAACTCGTACGAGTTAAGACAAAGTTGATCTTTGTCGTAAATTTTAATCTTCAGACTTATTCGCGTGTAAATTTCCATTTTTATATATTTTTAATTACTTTTTACGTAGGTTAGAAATTTATTCCATGTTGTAGTATTCATCTCTCCCCATTTTCCCTACTTTAGAGAAAAATTCATTAAAAAACTCATATTGATATACCATTTCTTTTTTATTGTATTTTACGTATCGATGTTTTAAACATCGGAATGTCTTTTTTTTAATTTTCTTACTTTTCTTTCTTCCTTAGAAATTTTTTTTTTGGTATTTTTTAATATTACAACGATTTATGTTTATATCGGATGACATGATATCATTAGATGCTTAAATGTTGGCCCGTTAAACAAATGTTTTAATATACCGTTATTATGTAAGTATTCTTACAAACTAGTCTTTTCGATATTTTTTTCTTATTTTTTCTAATATTTTAAGATTCATGTTTATATAACTCGTAGGATGATGTAAATAGAATGTAATATCTGTTAAAAAATTTAAATATATCTGTTTTATTTTGCGCATTACTTAGTATATTTTAGCAGCGAAATATATTTCTTTCAGTGTTACACGGGTTATTTACTAGACGTTAAAGTCCACTAGTTTTTTTCAAGGGATAAAAATTCGGAAATGCTCGGAAATCTTCGGATATCGCTTCGTGTAGTCATCGTTTTGTT
>QBDW01006460.1:0-12554 GCA_003261595.1 Maconellicoccus hirsutus | reverse complement strand
TTAAAATAATCGATTATTAAAACCAAATAATCGATTATTCGATTAATCGATTTAAAATCGCCCAACACTACCGATTACTGTATGTTACGCGTCTCAGTGAGCCGATGACGCTATCATTTTTGCTGGTGGAGCGTTGACGCGGTACGAGTGGGTCGTTGTCGCAGTGGGCCGTTGACAAGGTGGGCCGATGACACGGACTTCGCCTCGCTGTCACTAGTCACACGGAAGTTGGTTTAATTAATGAACATCAGATGTCGGTAATCGTAATTGAAATTTTTTTTTAATTTTTTGAAGTAAAAGTTTTCGTTGTATTAATTCACTTACTTAATTATCGTTGTTAATTACAAATTACAACGCTTCCATTTAATTTAATTTTTATAGTTCCTTTTGATTTTCAATTTTCAACATCATTTCATTGTACATTTATGCAAACCGTTGGTCAGGATCTCGGAAATGAAAATTATCTATCAGCAATGGCACTTTTCCTCTTTCAACTACAAACTTGCAAACTTGAATAAAAATTCACAAAATGAACTATACACAATTACACATCATTAATCAAATAAATTTCTTATTTATAAAATCACATACATAAAAATTAGTACAAAATATTCGTAGAAAAACAAATTAATCGAAAGAGCTTAGAGACGAATCTTTGTCATGGTACACAGAAACAGGAGGTAAATACTGAGACTTCAATACATCATGTAAATTACGAATAGCGGAATCAATTTCTTCCAATTCTTTAACCAGTTGAGTAAATTTAATGAGTCCATCTCTGCTGTCGTCATATCCGTGAAATTTCAGCACTTCCATTTCAACTTGCATAACAATGGGTAGGACATACTGCATAACTCTCATCGCATCATTTCCGGCCATCATTTTGGCTGATTTCAACTTACCACAAATCGGTTCCTCTTTCAGCTTTTCCAATATTTGTAGAAGTATGACGCTGATTTTATACTCCGGCGTTTGTAAATGATTGTTGTCCATAGTAAAGAACACATCTAACGATTAAACATTCAACTTGAAACACAGCTTCACAAAATTTCTAAAAATATCTTATTTACGTGATAATTCCTCTTATCAATTTGATTACGTGTAACAGTTGTTGAAAATTCCTTAACGCGAAACTAGCTGACTCCAATTACCATTTTTAATTTATCGCGTAATGCGTAAATAGCTCAGAAAAATTGTAATTTCTAAAATTTCTCGTTCGCATAACACAGAAGTTCGAAAATATTAACGCAACTTTGTCCAATCAAAAGAACGTCATTGAATTCTTAATATAGAATTGTAAATATCCTCCCACGCTAAATTCCCTAGCAGAATCATTTGTTAAAGCTTCCTTTATAAATGAAAGTTTCCTTTTGCGGAAGAAATTTTCAAATTTGACGTAGGGATTTGTCACACAAGTGGAATTCTACGAATATCAACCAGGGAACTCCCAAGAAAGTTGAGCTTTGGCTTTTTCCAAGCTTGCAAGCTCTTATCATGTAGTTGTTTACTATTGATACATTGTATGCGAACGAACTGAAAGAATTGGTTATCGTGATCTCGTGATAATACAATTTAGTGCATGCAATTTGTTCGTTCGGTAAAAGGTAAAAGGAACTACATTGTTCATGCTATTGCACGAAGAAATATGCATCTGTGCGCATGTGTGTTTTTTTCAGACAAAATTTAACAATTACACTCGTGGTCGTGGTGCTAAGAGTAATTAGTAAATTTACTTGTAATTCAAGTATTTAATTGATTTAAAAGAACAAATGTGTGTGTGAATTATCCTTAAACTCCATTACACTCGATTCCCTCGATCATATTGCTATTTTAGCTTAGAACATTGAATCTCTGCCGCAATGAGTAGTATTGAAAACGAAGAGGAGAAGTTAAATTTCCAAAGAATAGTATCAGCTTTTAGTTTTTACAGGTAAATTTATCAAGCTACCTATGCAGTATTTTCTTAGCAAATCTGAAGTGTTATTTGAATTTAGCTTTTGGTGTTTTATTTCCATTTTTTCTTTGTCATTAGAATTCAATGAAGTCATAATGTACGAAACAAATACCGGTTGTTAGTAAAATTCAATTTTATATTTAATTTCGTGAATTGTAATTGAGGGAGTTCTATCAGAAAGTTCTCATCAGTAATATCCACTTTGCCAATAAGAAATATTGAAATATTTTCGAGATCGTTTTATGGTGTTTTACATCAAGGGTTTGCCTGTTTCCATATTATGTTCGCCTAATCGGTGTTCATGTGTGATTCAATTATCCAGTCACGTATAACTGTCAAATTACGCTCATAGATTCTTAATCAGCCTTTAAATTACGTATAATATATTTACAAACAGTTTGAATGATTAAAATTGCATCGGTACTTATGTGTTGAGTTTTTCACAGAAAACACTCTTTAGCACGGATATCTCGCACGGAAAATTATTTGAGTACTTTACCACCCAATCATCAGGAATTATTGCAAACGTATAAAGAGCATTTACAAAATGTATGCAGTTGCATTGAACAAAATTACAGAGTTATAAAACTCATTCTCAAAGATGTCGGGTGTATGTTCGATAATATCGATCCGGAAGAATCTAATCAACGTACTGTGAGTAAAACTTATTTGTTTCTCTTTATACTGCTATTCGAATACACGTTAATAAATGCCTATGTGTAGATCTGTATCCCAAGGGTAACTCCGGTGGAAACGGATCAGGAAAAGGTGCAGTCGACCTTAAAACAATTTGTTCGAGACTGGAGTACTGAGGGTAGCGAAGAACGTAAAGTTTGCTATCAACCCATCGTAGATGAAATAGTTAACCAGTTTCCAAAACATTTATAGTAAGATGGCAGCATATAAGGGACCAATTTTCGGTATTTAAATCTAACCCAGGCTTTTAATTATTTCAGCGAATCTCAATCAATTAAGGTCCTCGTTCCTGGAGCTGGTCTCGGTCGTTTAGTTTTCGAAATTGCTCGACATGGTTTCTCCTGCCAAGGCAATGAATTTTCGCTTTTTATGCTTATGGCGTCAAATTTCGTTATTAACAGGTATTATTCGTCGAGATGGCGGCCTCGGTTGTATTTAATTCGTAAGGGACGAAACTAAGCACTCGATTGGTCCGCTTTCAGATGCCATGGTATCAATTTACATCAATTACACCCGTGGATTCACCAGTGTGATAATAATTTAGATACAAAAGATCAATTAGCGAGTATTTTTTTCCCCGATGTTGATCCATCTGAAAGCATTCCGAAAAATCCTCAATTTTCTATGGTTGCCGGTGATTTTTTAGAAGTACGTTTTCTATTTATATAGCAATATCGATAATAGAAGCGTGTATTAATCATTTAATATTACGTATTCGTAGGTTTATACAACGGAAAACGAGTGGGATTGTGTGTCAACTTGTTTTTTCATTGACTGTGCAAATAATATACTAGAATTTATAGAAGTAATTTACAAAATACTGAGACCCGGTAATCTATTCGTTATTGAAATGACTTGGAAACGTATAATTTATTTGATCTAACCACAGTACGTATTAATTTACAGGTGGCATTTGGATTAATTTAGGCCCTTTGTTATACCATTTTAGCAATATGAGTGGCCAAAATTCGATCGAACCTAGTTATGAAATGATTAGAGATATTATTAAAGGATTAGGTTTTATTTACGAGGTTTGTATTGAACGGTTATTACATAATTACTGCAACATAATTCTAAGTATATTTTAAATTACAGAAAGAGAAAACCAATATTAAGTCGAAATATGCTCAAAACCCTAAATCCATGTTGCAGTATGAATACGAAAGTGTTTACTTCGTTTGTCGTAAACCGAGAATTAGTGACGACGATTCGTGAAAAGAAAAGCCCAGTGCTATTTGAAAATAAATGTATTAACAACTGACAATATTTTATTATTATTGCTATTAATTCTATTTGGCGAACGCCGAAATATAATATCGATGAAATATTAATCAGTTGAATCTACCTGATGTAGTTCATTTTCAGTATATCGTGTACTAAGAGTTGAAAATAAAGTTTGTATTGAAATATTTGTTTTTAAAGCTCGTTTTATCAATTTGTTTGATTTATATGAATATCAAATTAATCCACGAATTTATTTCGTACTTCTACTAATGCCAAAGATCATTACGATTTAGTAATCTCATAATTGGGATAAATATTCTTTCGACATGATGAATTTAATTTAGGAATTTACATTCTCGTGAACATTGTAATTCAAGTTTGTATTACAATACCGAATTTATTCATTCGATAACTATTTTCAAAAAAGTCAATTATGTTCATTACTCGTAATTGTAATAATGGAAATAATTCAATTTCACTTTAAATTAAAAACTTAAATAAATTAGCAAGTGTAAAATTTTCATTTAAATGAAGCTGTAGTAGAAAGTAGAAAAGAAATACAAAGCGGAAGAAAATAGATCTACTTTTTTTTGGGGCAATTAATCCTGAAAACTTTAAGAAAGAAAGAAACCATGAAAAATAATTATTCATCACTTTAACTTTATACTCTTATGGCAAAAAAAAGAAAAATTAATCTTCACGGTATTATTTAAGAATTTAGAAATTAGATGACTAAGATAAACTATCGAACACGTTTTCTTCAATTTCGCTTTCAGTTATATTCCAAAAATTAAAATTAGAATTAAAAAGAGAACTGAACTGAAAATTTTTCTTTTCTTTAATAAAATCTATAAAATAAAATTAAAAAAAAAATTCAAATAAGTTGATTTTTGATTCCATGACGTTTCGTAAATTTGCTACACCTAACACTTGCTGACGTCAAACAACCTATCAACCCATCCGTTTTATCATTTTAATCTGTGACCTGCCTGTGAATTGTGTAATGTATACTCATAAATGAACTAAATTGAAATCGAATGCAATCAGTTAATCAGTAAACGAGTGTATAAAGGAAATTGTAATTTATTAATTTAAAATATTCAAATTTAATGAAATTAATTGCGCGTTGTATTAATTCATATCATCGGTAAGTTGAATAATACGGCGGATGTACACGACGTTGGTGATACGAAATTTTCGTCAAGTTTGCTCTCTTAATCAATTGAAGTTTTTTAAAATTCGTTATAAAACGTTAAACGAAAAACTTTCTATTAATGCGATTTGTTTTCACGACGATGCTCCTAATACATGTAATTGTTTTGTTGTTTTGAGAAATTAAGTGTTTTAATGTTTATTAAAACGTTCAGTTGATTGCTGATTCCATTATCTTGTTGATGGTATTGTTATTCCATATTTCGATTTGTTTGACTGATAAAATTATCAAATGTATCATCCGTTAGAGTTAAAACGTTATTCATTTATCGAATGCTGCAGATTATGTGAAATTAAAATTGAAATTTCGTTATCACTGTTTTGTTTCAGGTATAGATAAGTTCACCATCTGAAGTAGTGTATGTTTTTATTATGATGGGTAGAATATCGACAACACCCTACATAAAAAAGATTTCGTATACGGTTGCTGTTGTAATATGACCGATAATATAAATCTGCATTTTATTAAATCCGTTAAAAAGAATCCAGAAAATCGTAATTTACAGGTTAGTAAATATTTTCATTTCGGTATGAACATCACGAATTAAAATGGCAATTTGGGTTGTACAGGACTTACACATAATTTATTACGGTCTTCAAGCATTAGAGGCATTTGCGACTTATCACGATAGCGCTTTAAGATCTTTATCTAAAACTATAAGATACGAAAAACATGAAGCCAATGATGTTCTATACTCGTAAGTGATTTTTAATAATATTGATTGGAATTCGAATTAATTGATGTTTTTGCCTTTAGAACTGGTGAACTCGCGACGTGTTGGTATGTACTTTTATCCGGATCTGTGTTCATCGACGGTTGCATGTTTCTACCACCAAATAGGTAAAATTTAATGATTTAATTACAAAAAAAACGCGTATAATATTTTAACGTTTTTTGTATTCAGTATTGGACAACGAAACGCCGGAAGTGCACGAAGACCAAATGCTTGTTTCGTACTTGAACCTTCTGAAATGATTGTAGTAAGTACGAATTACGTCAACGAGCATTGGGCGGAAAATGAAATTTACATTGTTTTTAGATCGAGTATTCAGAAATGCAATCAATATATTCAAATTGTACTCAACGAACTACTTTCCGTATGGATCATCGCGGTGTTAATTTAATGTTCGAAGATCCTGTAAGTCGCATGTAATTTCATTTTCGTTTTGTCATTCTAAATACGTATTTTATTTCCAGTTAAATAACAGAGACTCGCAAAGCTCCGACACGAGTTCGGCGTATTCCGGTAGCGATACCATTTCGAGTATTCATTCGATCGAACATGAAGATATAGATTTAAGCGGTCTCATCGAATCGGTCGTCGATTCTGATCCCGATGAACCAGTTGAGGATGGCCAAGTACGAAATAACTCGCGTAATTTATCGGATGCCTTCTAACCTTGTTTTCGCGTAGATCTTAAACGTACGTGATAAAGTTCGCGAATGTCTGGAGAAAGATCCTTCGGACAGGACCGAAGAAGATGTCGAGGTTTTGTTGGAGTTCACCCAACACTTGAAAGCCTTCACCAACATAACGTTGTCGACTCGTAGGGCGTTATGTAGCGTTATGGTGAGTAGCCGAAGGAATTTCGTAATTAGCTCGTTATAAAATATATCGTTTTGCAGGTTTTCGCCATTGTCGAAAAAGCCGGCACCGTTGTTATGAACAACGGCGAAGAACTAGACTCGTGGAGCGTTATTATCAACGGCCACGTAGAAATAGAACATTGCGACGGACGCGTCGAGCATTTAAAATGCGGCGACAGGTGAATACGAATTTAAAGAAAAGCGTTAGTGGAAATGTCTCTAATGTTATAACTCGACAGCTTCGGTATCCGGCCGACGATGGAGAAACTCTACCACGAGGGTGTTATGCGTACCAAATGTCCGGATTGCCAATTCGTCTGTATTACGCAAACGGACTATTATCGTATTTTGCACCAAGGCGAAGAGAACATTAAAAAGCACGAAGATGAGGGTGGTAACGTGGTCTTGGTGACGGAACAGCGCACCATTAACACTCGCGACAGAAGCTGTACCGGATATGTTGTAATCAGGGTTAGTCTTTTGACCAATAAAGCGGCCAAATCGATTGATTCGGTATCGAACGTTGATGTTGAATCTGGTACGTTATTTAGGGTACGGAAAACATGCTGATTTCTCAACTCATCGAAGACAACCCGGTGGATTCGACTTACGTGGAAGATTTCCTATTGACTTTTCGTACCTTTATCAAAAGCCCGGCACAGATAACCGATCAATTAATGGAATGGTAAATTGAATATGGCGTATGCCACGAAAACCACACCTTCGTTGCTATTGTGGCGTGTTTTCAGGTTCCAAAACACGGACACGAAAGAACGCGTTACGCGGATCGTCGTTCTGTGGGTTAAAAATCATTTCACCGATTTCGAAAACGACAACACGATGATGAACTTTTTGGAAAATTTCCAAGAGTGTTTGCAAGAAGAAAACATGGTGGGTCAGTTAAGGATGCTGAACGTGGCGTGCTCGTCGAAGGCGCGCGTACGCGTAGTGACGTTGACGCGATCCGATCGTAACGAAGCGTTGAATTTCGAAATAGTCGGCGGATTCGATAGAACAAGCGGTATCTACGTGTCGGCGGTAAGTCCGCGTCGACTTTTCTTTCGCCGGTGAAATATTAAACGAGAGTGTTTTCAGGTTGAAAAAGGATCAAAAGCCGAAGAAATCGGTTTAAAAAGAGGCGATCAAATATTACTCGTGAACGGACAAAGTTTCCAGCATATTACTTACGATAAAGCCATCGAAGCGCTACGTTCCTCTACACATTTAAGTATTACGGTCAAAGCTAACCTTAATGGTGAGTCGAGTCGTCATGGTTCATCTCAAAAAACGCCAAATTATCGAATTATTTTGTTTCAGCCATGAAAGAAATCACTAAAACGGGCGACGTTCCGGCTAACAAAAATAATCGCGGTAAGCCCAGCACAAGTATAGCGAAATTACAGCCGGATCCGCGCCGCAGCGACAACTCCATCATGCATTCCGTCTCTTTGCATTCGACTCCGGTGAAAAATCGAAATTTCATGACCTTAGGACCGAAACGAAAATTACAAAATGTTTTAAAGAAAATAAACATGTTTCCTCGTACGAGTAATTATCAGTAAGTCGTCCAACGAACGATTTTTTTCTTCCGAAATAGAAAACTAATCAATGCATTCGACAGAGACGCGTCCGACGACTGTTCAATTTCTAGCGGCGAACAAAACGAATTCACTACTCAGTATCACTCGCAAAGTCAACCAGATTTGTTTTCGATGTCGTACGAAGAGCAAAACGCCGATTATCCGGAACACGTTTTGAAAGTGTATAAATCCGATCAAATATTCAAATATTTGCTCGTACACAAGGTACGATCGTATAAATGAAAATTTCCTTGTATTTTCGTCAAAATTGCACGTTCTTTGACCTTCAAATGTAACGATTGCGCAAGTTCTATGCTTCCGATGCAAAAACCAATGGCTAATTCGTGTTCAGAAGTGTCGAATTAGTTAGGAAACATGTCTGAAATGTGGATTACCCTTTGCAGGTTGACTTGAGGTGGAATAAATCCTGTTTTCTTGGTATTTTCACTAAAATTACACGTGTTTTCATACACAAATGTAACCATTGTGCAAGTGTTACCATTCTTATAGGAAAACCGATGACGAATTCGTGTTCAGGAGAGTGAAATTATACGGTAACGACACCAAAATCACTTTCATAACATAAAGCCTTAAAATGGAGGTGTAGCCCTTTTTCTTAAGTATCCTCCTCTTCCCCTCTGTGGCAGGTTTTCTTTCGCCTACGCTTGTCAGAAATTTTCTTTTTGGACTAAATTAAAATAGGAACCATGCGCGATGTCGTGTTCAAAATATCAAGTGATTTCGAAGTAACCTCCTTGACTATAATATTCTTGCAAATCGACAGGAAACGACGGCTCATGAAGTGGTCATGCTGACCTTGCAAGAATTCGGTATGACCGATCCGAGTTCGAATTTCTCCTTATGCGAGGTTTCAGTTACCGAAGACGGTATAATTAAGCAGAAAAGACTCCCCGATCAAATGCAAAATCTCGCCGATCGACAAGAATTATGTAGCAGGTACGCACTCTGAATTTTTACGCGTAGGTTGGTCACACTGCTTCGTCGAGCTGCAACTTTCATCCGTATGACGTGAATAATGAAGTAAAAATTACGAAATACGTTTTTACGCCGGGTAATCTCGTATGGACGGATTCTGGAATGTTTTGAAAATTCTGGAGAAAATTCAAATTGCGCTGGAGGCTCCGGAACGGCTGGACAATGCGAGATTTAGATTCGACGGGCTTGAATTATGGGGAAATTCAACAGAAAACATTCCTTTGTTGATTGTTCGCCATTATTTCGTAGAATTTCGACGTAAAACCGACAATTCAGTGTTACCAACTGTTTGGAATATCAATTTTGAGCTACGTTGTTATCGCGTGCAAATTGATCGTTTCGTTTGTAAACCTCGATTTCAACTTTTTTGCAGGTATTACCTGAAAACGAACGGAGTTACCGAAACTCTCGTAACAGACGAGATAGCGGCGGATATGGTGCGCGAAAGTACGGTATCATTTTTGCAACTGAACGCGGCCGAAGTGGCGGCCCAATTAACGATGCAGGATTACAATGTATTCAGACAAATCGAGCCGACGGAATATATCGACGAATTATTCGAATTGAATAGTAATTACGGTACTCCTGCGTTGTCGCAGTTTGCCGAGGTACGTGGCGTTGAAACGGCTACGTCCAGTGTGCTTCCTCGTGAAATAATTTCCGTTTCTTTTGCGTAGCTCGTCAACAAAGAAATGTTTTGGGTAGTTACTGAAATATGTTCCGAAACGAATCTAGTCAAAAGATCTAAAATCATTAAACAGTTCATAAAACTCGCGCGTAAGTTATGAAACAAACGCTGTGCGACTTCGATATCTGACGATTTGTTTGCGCAGGTCATTGCAAAGAGTATAAAAATTTCAATTCGTTATTCGCGGTCGTATCCGGCCTCGGGCACGCGTCAGTGACGCGGCTGAAACAAACGTGGGATAAATTACCGACCAAATATAACAAATTATTCTGCGATTTGCAAGAATTAATGGATCCGTCGCGTAACATGAGCAAGTATCGGCAATTAGTGGCCAGCGTGTCTAATACCAGAGCATTGGTGAGTGTTGGAATGGGCAGGTGCGAGGTACAGCGCGTAGGGACGAGGTTAATCCGCTGTTCGATTGTTTCAGATACCGTTTTATCCAGTCGTCAAGAAAGACCTTACGTTCATACATTTGGGCAACGATTCCACTATCCAGGGTTTAATTAATTTCGAAAAATTACGTATGATCGCGAAGGAAATACGAAAATTATCGGATATGTGTTCGCTAAGCTATGATTTACTATTGACGGAACCCGGAGCCGGGGGTTTCGTCCAAGGTACCATTAATCCGATGATTAACCCAATCAGTCACGGTATATCGACGGTAAAAAGGAGGAAAAAATCATCGGGCGCTTTGAATCAGCGCAAGATGTACGAAGAGGTAATGGAAATCGGCGCTATATACTCGACGAGCTCGTATTTACTATTTCTTCATACGCAGGCACAAATGGTACGCAGAGTCAAGGCGTATTTAGCCAAAATGAAGGTGATCGTCGACGAAGAAAAACTGCACGAGTTATCGATCCAATGCGAAAACGCGGCGAACGCGGCGCCAGCGATTAACGCGCCCTTAAGGAAGTGCAACCCTTCGCCTACGCTGTCTACCGCCAGCAGTACAAGTAGCACCAGCGAAGGCAGAAGAGCCGGAGTTCCGAAGTTCGGTTAGTATACCGGAGACCTCGCTCGAGTTCGCTTGTTCGTAACCCGACGTGTCACGTTGCAGGTTCAGCGTCACCGCAAACCGTTCGTAAACTGTTGTCGCTCAGCGAGCAATGTAAAACGCGTCCGCATCAGTCTCGGCATACACTATCGTCGTCCATAGGACCGCATAGTCGGGTTCCTAATGTTATCAGGCCAGCTACGTTGTTGGCCTCGTCGCACGAGAGATCTTACAGCGATACTTCCGCTCCTCATCAGGATTACTCGTCCGCTTTAATGACAGCGGTCGATTTGAACGCGGAAAGCAGTAGCGTTACCAGTTTATCTAATTTACCCGTTCGAAAAAACCTAGGTAAAGATTTACATCCGTGTTAAGGCTTCTGCAACCTATTAAACTGATCATCTCGTATCGCAGGTAATAGCTGCGTAGCGGATCGCAACGCGATGCCTAGACCATCGTTGCAGTATCCGAACATACCGCCGGTACCGAGCAAAATGTACGTTCATGGGAGATCTTACTCGCACGAGGGCGTCAGCCGACCGTATCGCGATATCGCGCAAGACGAAGATGGTAAGTAAGACGCGTTTCGCCAAGCCTACGATATTGACGTCGTGTTTCCTTCCAGATGACAGTACCCAAGTGTCAGCCGTCTAATTATTTCAACGTTGCTCCGAATTTGGAATTAGTATTAAAGATGCGGGCATCACGACTGAATGTACGACATAATGTTAAGTTTAATTAGGCACGATTGACGCGCGCGATTCTTCATATTCTTCGTTATTCGATTATTAACTCGTACGAGTTAAGACAAAGTTGATCTTTGTCGTAAATTTTAATCTTCAGACTTATTCGCGTGTAAATTTCCATTTTTATATATTTTTAATTACTTTTTACGTAGGTTAGAAATTTATTCCATGTTGTAGTATTCATCTCTCCCCATTTTCCCTACTTTAGAGAAAAATTCATTAAAAAACTCATATTGATATACCATTTCTTTTTTATTGTATTTTACGTATCGATGTTTTAAACATCGGAATGTCTTTTTTTTAATTTTCTTACTTTTCTTTCTTCCTTAGAAATTTTTTTTTTGGTATTTTTTAATATTACAACGATTTATGTTTATATCGGATGACATGATATCATTAGATGCTTAAATGTTGGCCCGTTAAACAAATGTTTTAATATACCGTTATTATGTAAGTATTCTTACAAACTAGTCTTTTCGATATTTTTTTCTTATTTTTTCTAATATTTTAAGATTCATGTTTATATAACTCGTAGGATGATGTAAATAGAATGTAATATCTGTTAAAAAATTTAAATATATCTGTTTTATTTTGCGCATTACTTAGTATATTTTAGCAGCGAAATATATTTCTTTCAGTGTTACACGGGTTATTTACTAGACGTTAAAGTCCACTAGTTTTTTTCAAGGGATAAAAATTCGGAAATGCTCGGAAATCTTCGGATATCGCTTCGTGTAGTCATCGTTTTGTTAGTTCTTATGTTTTTTCATGAAAGTAGTCTGATATCCGTTTCGTTTCGTTTATTCTTGTTTTCAATACTTCATAGTCGTATTAGATGTTGTCGTATTAAAAGGTAAGATTACATTC
>QBDW01006455.1:0-49020 GCA_003261595.1 Maconellicoccus hirsutus | reverse complement strand
ACATAGCCCTAAACATTGTATCAACTATGTGTCATATATGACCCCACATAGCCTTAAACATTGTGTCAACTGTGTGTCATATATGACTCCACCTAGCCTTAAACTCTGTATCAACAATGTGTCATATATGACCCCACATAGCCCACAATTGTTTATGTGTCACCTGTGACCCCACCTAGCCTTTAACAGTGTGTAACGTTTGTTTTGTACCTAGCCTTCCCAAGGTTAAGATGATACTTTCAAACGTTATTAAATAAGGATGAAATGAATTGACCACGATCTTAATTTGAAGTATTGAAGTATAAAATAGAAAGATCAAGAATTCACAACCACTATCAATCTGATAAATTTGATATCATTTTTGTCAAAATCAAAGTAAGTATCGATTTAAAATTGACGTGTTACTGTCAAAATATCGAAATTCATCATGATCAAAATTGAGACCTCAAAATACCTATTGATAGTGGTATTTTTTTATTGTTACATTTTGAAATCCTGCCAACATTGATGCAACATGAAAAAAACTAAAAAAAAGCTATGATGACATTGTACAAAGTCGTATATCAACTTTTTCTGTTGGTGAATTCATCCCAAGATGTAAAAAACGTCTTGAATGTTACTTTTATAAAATTAGTGAATTAATTTTGGTTTGCAAAATTTCATCAAAAAATTAATTACAGTATATGATTTCGTATTTCATCCTATTATGACTTTTTTTCAACTTTTCAAAGATGTTTGTATCACTGCTTGGCACTGTTGATAACAGTTTTTCGATTTTGATATCAATATTTTGATTTCAAATATAACAATTAAAAGGTCTATGTATCAAAACTAAAATACTGTGTTAACTTGAAAGCCGCAAAATCGGAATATTATTAATTCATTATCAAATAAAAACAAAGATTATCAAATTATCAACATCGAAATTTGAATTTCAATATTGATATTAAAATGTTGCGATCAATAGTTCACAACTGATAATTTGAAGAATTGATCAACAATTGATATCTGAATGTTAAATATGATATCGAAATTGAAAAATTAACTTATCGATAATCAATTTAAATTGAAATATGGTCACAATTATGCTCGTGTGAAACAAATTGGCATTTCAGATTTCAATGTTAATACTTCCAATCACTTTCAAGACGTGTCAAAATTAAAAATCGAAATTGCAACATTGATATTTTGATTTCTACATTTCGATGTTTTGATAGTGATTCTGATTGGAACTTATTGAAACTGGAAGTATCACTATTGATGATTGAACTCTGAAATATCAACTTATCAATATCAAAAGTCAAAATATCACTATCAAAATGAAAACATTGCGATATTGATACTGATATTACGAATTACGATGTCTTCATTTTGAAATGATATTTCCATATTTCAACTTTGATATCGATTACCGATAAACTGAATTTGCAAATCAATGAACTACAATGAACCACCAAGTTTTTGCATATTCTCTTCACATCGCCATCTCAACATCTCAACATCCCGCGAAAAATTATCACTCGAAAAATCACCAAAGTCATATTTCCTGTAAACATTGCCATTTCTTCGTCAACAAAAAGTGAAAAATACCATCATACGTGGTGATAAATCACTACACCTGGGAGCACCTCGCATGATGGCTCCAATTAATGAATGTCGACGAACATTGTCACAAAAGATGGGTTCGCCCGGAGGCTGTGTACGGTAATTCTGGTCGAGTTGATTGTTCGACGATAATATCAGTGCCACGGGTATGTGTTCGGGATTATGAGATGGAAGTGATTCCAAATAGTTAAGTGGGTTGAGTGCTTATCTGTCGATGCGTCGAATTAACTCGTATTAAGGAGTGATCGACGTTCAACAAGGTACAGGTAATGCTATTTAAAGTGCATTTTACTTGATAAACAGTTTCTAAGGTTTAGCTTTCGAAAAATGCAATCTAGGTAATGACATTTCGACAAAATTTCGAATGAGTAGAGATGAAGAATGTGAATTTGTTTTACTTATCAATTGATTTAGTGATATCACCGGTTCACTTCTCAATAGTCTAGACATGAAACTTTGGCATCAATGATTTATTTGGAAGCTTTCTTTCGTCGATTTCCTGCGGTAATGAAATAATCAAAAAATGCCAATTTCTTTTAAATTCAATTTCATCGTCGAATGAAGTACATCGTGTACTCGTCGATTACACCATCAAACGAGCCAGATACACACGAATCGTTTACAAATTGCACTAATTTTTATTTACTGTGCAAATGTCCCCGAAGCGAATCTAAAGCTCGTAGCTTTTACACGCTTGAAAGTTTGATGAACGGTTTCGTTTAAAGAAGAAATTCGCATTTTCGTTAATTTGTTTTCTTAACCTTGCTCGTTATGTAGGTCATGCTATCGACTTGTAGACACATTCATATTACCGAAACTTTTCAACGAAAAGGTTTAAAGAACATTTGACTCGGGTTTCCGATTCGATGGTTAGTGCCGAGCGTTGCTTCGTTATTAAAATTACTTTCGGCGGTGTTGTGCATTTTTTTCTACTTCACATCGCGTTTTATATAAATGTTAGTTTCGACGTTGCACAAAGATTTATGCATGATTGATAAAAGTGTATCGAAGAAAATTGAACGAGTTTTGGTGCTTTTCGTATTCGGTGTTTCAAACAGTTTTTGAATAAATTTCCCTTCTGAAATATCAAAGAATTTTAAACGGTAGCGTATATTTTTTAATACACCGTGATCGAGTTATCGAGAATTTATTCTTTTTTTTTCGAGTGGAAATTTCACGAGGTCGTTTAACTTATTCGTAGACCGGATTACGATGAGTCATTTGGCACTGGCGTGTTTAGACTTTAGTTGTAGAGAGTTTAAACTAGAAAAAATAAAGATTGCCTTGATATACTCGTAATTAACATATGATGTTTTGTTCACAGATTGTAAATGAATTCGGTGAAATTATCGTCACCAGTAGCTGAGTCGGATAATCGGTGAGTAGTGTTTACTGGAATCTTGGTTTTTGCATATACATAACCCAATTATGCTCCTTGCTACGTTATGCCAGTTATTTTCTCGAAAATTATGATACTTCAGCATAAAAGTGGTATTATTTTGAGGCAACAAACTCTAGGAAACTTGCTGGTTCAATTTGGCTAGAAATTTACTAACAAACGTGCTACTAATATGCCAGACTAGATAATCTTTTGACTTGTCATCACTCATCATCACACAATGTTATGAATATTATACCAAAATATGTGATTATTCAAGTCACTGTGACATGTCATTATGTGTTCATGAGACATAACTAAGACATGATCATGTCACTCACGACCATGGCACTTGACCACATGTCAATCATAATCATAACACGTCATGATCATGATATGTCAACATAACAAAGACCTGGCATCTATAACATGTTATCATGACATGAAAATATAAACGTTACCTCTTATTAGCATGACATGTCGTCCTGCAACGCTTTTTCGTGACGATTTTCGATTTTGTGTGCCATAGTCATAGTCAAGACTATGAAAATATTAAAAATCGTCGAAAAAAAGCGTCACAAGGTTATCGTGGCAAAGTTTCATTCTCATGAGTGATAATCTTAGTATATATTTTTGCGCCATGATAACATGTCATAGATGTCAGGTCATTGTTTTGGTGACATATCATGATCATGAGTTATATATATGATGAACAACCGTTATCATGGCGACGTGTCATGCTCATGAATGATAATCTTGATATTGTCGTGTCACCGTAACAATTTGTAAATGACACGTGTTGCCATGACTTGGCTTATGTCATCGTATATGTCACTCATGATCACGATGTGTCATCATAACAATGACCTGTTATCATTACATGTAAATATTAATATTACCACTCATGAGTGTGACACTTCGACATGACAACGGCTACTATGAAAACTACGTGACACTTTTTTGTGACAATTTTTGATTTTGTGTGTCGTAGCCATGGCACGAAGATGTCAAAACAATTTAGAAACTGTATGATAAAATGTTAGTGAGGGGTTGACGATTTCTGTGTGCAATTCTATCATTTCCCTCCCCTTTTCTCCTCTCGTATAAAATATTGCGAACTTTTTTAACCATTTTCGCTTACATTTTTCGAGGCACATCGATTAGTATTTATGAAAAATTGAACCGGTTGCAAAAATGAATCGAAAGGCGAAGCGCATATTTATTTTTGATGCTCAATAGCACCTACTTCATGCAAAAAATATTTTTCTTTGTATTTACACCTCAAAAAAACTCCGCCAACGATAAATACCCAAATAAACTAAAAAGAACTTTGTCGAATTGTCGAAAACGATGAAAATAAACAATTTCGAGTACCGTATAATAAATTGTCGTCGCGATTAATGATCGGTACAATACGTTTTTCGCCGAGGTACCCACATATACTGGAAAATTTCTCATTTCAGTACGTTTTGAAATATGTTGCGAGTCACATGGGCGAAAAAAAAATTGCGTCGTTATTGAAATAGCCGGTTCGCTTTAACGTGAAATCATCGAAACGTGAAATTTTTCTCGGTTGTTACGTTTGAAACTGAATTCGAAAATATTGTTTGATATGGAGAAAATACACTCGCGAAGTATTTCATTCGGAAGAGAATTTTTTTCGAATTTGCGTCATTTTATTACTTCGGATATGTCTGTCGATGATAGGAAATTGCTCGCGTTTGCATCGAAAGCCTTTTCCTTGCTTTTAATCGCGCTTTCGTGTACCTGGTGCGTCATAAGTATTGGCGTTTTTCTTGATGCATTCGCTATTGAAATTTATCGGTTGAGGGATTAATTCGATGGAAGAGGCGTAGTTTTTAGTCAAAAAGGAGAAATTACACCGTGTACGTTATCTGGTCAACGCCAGCGCGATTCGTACAAGATCAACCTTTTTTTAATAGGTTTCTAAAAGAACGACTTTTAATTATAAATCGTCGAGTATCTTTTCATAACATCGTATAACAATTTGACACCGTGTTCGGCGTTGCGAACGCGTTAAAGCGGAAAATGCGTTAGCATAAATGTCCAAAAGAGTTAGGTTTTGTTTGCCGTGGAAAATCTAACGTTAAAAATGACGCGTCGTCGATTCGTGCGGGAAACATACTCGAAAGTAGCTAAAAGCGAAATATAAGCTCGATTCGATAATGGAGTCTGGAAACCACGTAACAAACGTGTAAAAAGTTGAGAATCCATAATGAAAAATTACGTTTCATTTTTAGGAAAACGAAAGTCGTATAGTACATTCGCTTAAAGGGTTGTCGTGGGACGTGTTTTATTATAGGAAAAACGTCGAAAAAAGCCCTTTTTTGTAACTCAACATACCACCTTCGTTTACGGATATCATCGACAAAGGCGTCTGCGAAAGTTTCGTTTTTTTCTCTTTTGATACGCGCCCCCGGAAAATTACAAATTGTCGACGAATTCGCGATTTTAATTGAGCTTTTTTTTCAAACTTGTATTCGCAGACGGTGGAAAAAATTCGCAAATGGTTCGATATTTCAACTTCTCGTATCTTTGCCCAATCGAAGCGTTAAAAAATTTCTCAAAACAATATTAAATATTTCTCGTTTGAAAAAACTACACATTGCAAAAAACGTCGAAAAGTTTCGGAAAATGTTCTCCCTGAGTTTTATTTGAATAGAAAATTTACCAAGAGGTTATTTAATTTTATTTCTTCGTAGTTTATAAACGTATAAAAAAAAGGTTTTCTCGCGTAATTTGTATCGTAATTAAATACCATTTTTTTCCCCGGCGTCGAATAAGTTTATAGAACTTATTATAGACGCCATTTAGGAATTTCTTCGACGGAATGAATTACGTTTTGCTTGGTCGATTTGGAGATATGCTTTTTAACTACGATTCGCCTTTTTCGTTGATAAGAGTTTCTCGCGCGGCGGTGTACTTCGAGACGATGTAAAAAATTTTTCCTTGATTAAATTTCGTATTAGAATTTTTTTCACCGTAGTCAAATGAAGTACGTGTTTGGAGAATTCTCGGTGGTTATTTGTGTTCTGATTTGAAAGGAATTTTCGTATTTGACGAATATTTTGCTATACGAGGAAGTGTATTTTGCCGTCTTCGATATTCCGAAGCCGATGAGAAAAATAACGGAATGTTGAAAGTATTCGTCTTTATTCGAATTATTACGTATTTTCAATTTATATAGGCGGGTTTACCGTAGAATGGTATAGGGTGTTTTATAAATATCACCAGTGAATTAATATGTAATTTGGCAAAAAAAAGAAGCAAGGGAATTGATGATTTTAATTCAATTATTAGACAACTATCACTATTTTTTCTGAATTTTTCGAAAATTTAATATTGAATTGATTTTAATGGTGCGAAGGAAAAGGGGAGGGGGTAAAACTTTTTTTTAAGTAGCGTTTTTGGAGTAAAAAATACTTAATTTAATTATTATAAAATTGTCGCCATTTTTTCTGAATTTTTCAAAAATTTAATATTGAATTAATTTTAATAGTAAAGCGTGGAGGCCGTAGGGGGGAGATGACATTTTTTTAAAGTGGCGTTTTTGAAGTAAAAAAATACCTGTTTTCTGAATTTTTCAAAAATTTGATATTAAATTGATTTTAATAGTATGAAGGGGGGGGGAATAAAGCTGAAGCCGAAAAATAAATAAATAAACATGTAGCGTTTTTGAAGTGAAAAAATTACCTAAAAAATAATCATTTTATTAAAAATTTATTACCAGTTTTTCTGAATTTTTTGAAAATTTAATATTAAATTAATTTTAATTTTAACAAAGGAGCGTTTTTTGGGTAAAAAATATCTAAAAATTGGAAAGTTGCAGATTTTTAATTTTTTTGAACTCGAATGTTGAAATTAGACTGATATGAAGTTTCAAATTTTAATTGTTTTTCGTTAAATTTTAATTGTTTTCAATTGATTTTAATTATTTTTTAAGTAATTTTCAATTTAGTTTTAAATTATTCTTTAATTAATTTTAATTTAATTTCTTTTTTATATGTTTTTGATTATTTTTTCAATTAATTATATTCATTAGGTAACTACAATAATATGCCATTATATGAAATTAGTTTTGTAAAAGTTTTTAGTTTTGATAACATATTTAAAAACTTTTTCGAAAGTTCGAATTTTTTTCTAATTAAATTAAAATTTATGAAATCTACGAAAACATGTTTCACGTTTAAATTTACACTTCATGTTGAAATTAATAAATTTTCATATCAATTCAAAGTAATTAAATAAAATATAAATGCTTGAAAAATAATTAAAATTAATTGAAAAATATTTTAAGAGAATAAAAAAATAATTACCCGAAAAGAAATGGAAAGTGATTCAAGATTAAATAGAAAACAAATACTTGAGAAATGATTAAAACATTCGAGAAATTATTTAAAATTATATAGAAAGAAAATCCACGAAAAATAATTAAAAATGATTAAATAACGATTCAAAAATTCAAAATTAGATTAAACAAATTAATATCTGTATGAAAAATGAAAAAAATGAATTAAAAAACTAAATTTTTGCTGTCGCGATTTTATCATGTATTTTTTGATTATTTATTTATAGCGTGGCGTTTTTTTTGGAATTTTATTTCTCAAAACTTTGCTGCGTAAAAATGGTTTAGCGAAGAAATATTTGTTTATCGTACGATTCTATTCTAAAAATAACTAAGCAAAAAGTGATTTTTAGAGGGAGGGGAAAGAGGGTGAAATTCATTAGTAAAAATTCCGATGACGAGTTTTCACTTCGTTGCTGTCATCTGCATGGAATCTGTCCATCTCATTTGATCATTGTTTGTATGTGATCGCAATGGAAGACGATGACGCCTCTTCTGCAGGATCTAAGAATATCACAGACAAAGAATCGTATGCACAAACGAGAGCAAAGGCGATAAAGAAAATAAAACGATAACGTACCATATAATCAATGCAACTCGACTGGCTTGCATATTGATGACGAAACCAGTACTCGCGTAGTACTGCGCAAAATGTCGCCTAAAATGGTGGACGTTTCGGGTAAAAGGATAAGGTAATCACGGGGTCGAAGACAACGCTCATAAGTACGCTTACCTTTGCGCGGATATCATTATGTTAATATATTCTCGAAACTACGTTCGGTACATCTTATTACAAAGCTTCGGAATTAATGAAGCGTTACAGCATTTGAGAAATCACGAGGTCTCGCAGATGTCGGCTCTATTAGCGAAATTGATTAATTCAAATGACTACTACGGCGACATTTCGCTAATGAAGCGCGAAATTCAACCGGGAGATTTTTCGTGCGATGAATTGCCGAAGCATGGTGTAGTTTACCAACCACTGGGGTCTTCTGATTAGCGCCATACGTATTACCTTTGTGTATGTACACACGCTACGTGGAGACAAATTATAACGATTGTAAACCAGCTTACATGGTGTAACGTACATGTTTGTGTATTATGGTCACACTGGACGCCTGCACACAAAGTGCAACGTACTCTATTAATTTGAAAAACCGCCGAGTCTATGGTTTTGAAAAATATACTCGCAACTTTATCTTCGTAATTACACGACGCTGTGACACGTCTTGATTTTTTAATTTATTTTTCATTTTTTTTTTTCGCTCTGGATACACGCGCGCGCGCCTTTGAATAGGTGTACAGTACAATGGGGTAATTTAAAAAATCATTTTTTTATTCGCGTATGTGTGTGGCGTACCTCTTCGAACTTCAGATCGATACTACGACACGTCTTGGTGATTCATCGAAATTTAAACGATCAATTCTCACGAGTTGATTTTATTACAACTTACGATAAATATCGAATTAATCGATGAGTAAATTAGTCACCAACGTTCCTCTTCGTAAACCTCCCTGAACCGGTTGCCGACGCGTTTAAGTAGAAAATTAACCGGAAATATGACAATTAAACGGCTTCACGATGAGAATTTCCCAACTAATCTGAACGGATGACAGCGACATCGAGAACACGTTGTTTCTAATAAAGACATTCTTCGGGTGTTATGTACTTTTTCAATCATACATAGTATTACACCAACCGCACCCACTTGCGTTTATAACCAGCTCCGGATTTTTTCACAATGCTACTTTCACTACGTAGAAGTCTAGACGAGTGTTGGAAGCCCGCTGGCGAACGTTTCGATATGTATTTTTCGCGCGAACCTCTCCCTAGACTAAAAAAGGTTACTCGGGCCAAGTTTTTTATCCTACACTGCGCCACACGAGAAACACGCGTGGTTCGTGAATACCGTAAATCCGAACATAGGTGTCTTGAGGTATTAATTGGTGACGCGAAATCCTCTCTCTAGGTTTCTAATCAACTTTCGATCGCTTGAACGCGAAGCTGGTTTTCTTCGGGATGTTTAGAAAACGTACGATTTGGTGGAGATGAGCGATAGATGATTTTGAAGGCAAATTGGTTGTATATCTCGAGGTTTATTTGGCGATCTCGATTATTTTGGGACGATTTCGATGTTTTTTTGTTGTGATCTTCGACTGCAACGCTTCGATTTTGAGATTTCCGAGATCGATGTTTTAATTTCGACGTATCGATTTCGATGTTTAAATATCGATACGTTGATTTTGATGGTTCGATGCTGATTAATCGAGACTTTGATGCTTCAAAACTCGATATTATTTTGATTTCGATGATTCGATATCGATGTATACATTTTGATGTTTTGATATCGATGAATCGATTTCATGGTTTGATATCGATTTATCAATTGTGATGTTTTGAAATCGATTTGTTGAATTTTTGATATCAATGTATATGTGTATTTCGATGTTTTGATATTAATATATCGACTTAAATGTTTCGATATCGATATATCGATTGCGATGATTCAATATCAATGAATCGATTTTGATGGTTTGATATCGATATATCGACTTTAGTGTTTCGATGTCGATGTATCGATTATGATGTTTCGATATCAATATATCGATTGCGATGATTAAATATCAATGAATCGATTTTGATGGTTTGATATCGATGTATCGACTTTAGTGTTTCGATATCAATGTATCAATTGTGATGTTTTAATATCGATGAATCGATTTTGATATCGACGTGTTGAATTTCGATGTATCGATTTGATGGTTCGATATCGATATGTCTGCTTCAATGTGCTTATATCGATTTATCGATTACGATTATTTATCGTAATGTTGATATTTTTAGTTTTGATAGTTCGTTTTTGATATTTCTGTACTCGAATGGTTATAACTTTGATTTTTCGATTTTAATTTTGTTGTTTTGATTTCGATGTCTCAAAAATGTCGTATCATCCCAATCTAGGGTCCCAATACTCGCATAATCTTTTCATGAAAAAAAGGTCCTTTGTCCTTTCTTAAACTGGGACTGTCAAGCAAGTGTCTGATATCTGGTGGTAATCAATGAAACTAACGAGGAGGTACCAATGAGACGTCGATCAGCGTAATTGTTCTCTTATGGTTGCAAAATTTTCAAAATTTACTAGCAATTTTCGAATTAAAGTACAGAATTTAAATTTCTGACTCCTTGCGGTTTATTATTGAACATACGAGGAGGTACCTCACATTAGCGCTTCAACAGATTCTTGCCAGTCTCAATTATAATTGGTTGAATGAACGATTTAATTTTTTGTGCTTAGGCAACTCGTTTAACACGGTTGCTTTCTTAGTTGCCTATTTTTATGGAACAGGAGCTACGTTAAAACAGTTTGAAATTCTTGACATATTTTCTCTGTAAAAAAAAAAAAATGAAAATAAGGATTCAGCAACTCCAAATGTTGCTTGCAAATTAAAATAACGGCAATTTTTTACGTGTACATAGAAAAAATTGTTATTTTTCCTATTTTTCAAATGCTCTTACATTTTATATCGTGAAATAAATAACTTGTACTACATCAGACGATGATATTTCGCAATTTTCAATGTTTCATCAAATTTTCAATCGGTGGTTCATAATATTTTAGCCAAAAAATAAAAAAATTCTCCGTCAGTAAATTCCCAAGACAAAAATTTTTTAAAAATTTCATCGCTCATTTTAATAATAAATTGAATTTTGAATTATTTTCCCTCTCTTGTATTTTAAAATTTGATTTCCTTCAAGTGTTATTCAGCCTTACTCGACACTCAAATTTCGAATCACTTTTTCACATACCTCTCGAAACACGCTACTCTCGGCGTTATTAAAATCCTCCATCACGAATTAGGAACCACTGTCGCATCGAATTCGAAATTTTATAACGTATTTTGGCGATGTTTATTCGGCGTTCCACGGTATGGAATTTTGAACGCGTTATTTCAACAGTAAATTTTTAAGCTCGGCTTTTAGATGAAAACATGCGACAAAGGGCTCGTAATTTTATTTTCTCACGAGGCTCGATTTGGCTTTCGTCGCGCTCGTTGTCGATTATAAATTATTTACGAATTTTTCAATATCCTTTTACTTCGAAAATCGAATAAATTTGCGTCACCTTTTGAAAAACGATTACGCAACGAGGTCGCATTCGTGTAATATAAGTTGCCTACTTGTGACTTTTTTCCATTTCGAATTGTCTTTATTGCTTCGCAATATACGACCGGAGCTTCGAACGGAAGTTTGTGAGACGTTATCGATAGTTGATGCTTGAATTGAGGTAATTATCAAGTCGCAACGAATGAGGTTATTTTCACGCGAAAGGGTCATTTTATGTCGTCGTGCTGTTTTGTGTATTACGCGAGATCAAATCGTCGTCGGAGTTTGCTTAATTAGGTAACATTTCGATTGTTGGTATCGAATGGTTTTATGGAGTTACAATGTTTATGTATTCGTTTATGGGTTTCAAGAGAGTTACCGAATCAAAAAGGATTTTGTTTTTTTCGCGTGCTCGAAAAAGGTCATAGACGTGTATGTACATTTTAACGTTATTAGTATTCTTAGATGGTAAGGCGACCAGCAGCGACGTTCGTGTAAGAATATTGTCACGTGTCCGTACGAATTGTGATTTGTTATCACGTTACAACGTGTCGAAATGTCACGAAATGACGATACCGTGAATGATTGTCTTCTGATCAATTTCGTTGGCATTTTACCAAAATTCGTGAGCGAAAGAACAATACACCTGAGGTATACGAGGTGTGAAAATGTAATACATACGAGACTCCGTGTATCAAAGAATGGCATCTTCCAGCAGTATCGAATCGATGGAATTCCAGTGTCCGAATCTGAGGCGGATTTGTTACGCGTTCGCGCAAATATTAAGTAACTCGATGGGAATTCGAGACGTCTTGTGCGAATCACGCTGAGTTCAATGTCGATAATGAAAATCGTCCGATGGAATTTATCGAAGTAAATGTGCAAATTTAAGCGTAAGTTTGATGCGTGATAAAGTACAATCGTCTACGAAAAGTAATTCCAATCGAATGCTTTGGTTTATTGAACTGTCGTCGGTGTTTTATTACTTTGGCCTTTTTCCGAAATCAAATTAAAAAGTTTTCCGCTAATATCCCTTTTTTTCCATTAGGGTTCATGTTAAAAGGGGTTATATCGCGAGCAATTGTATAAACTTTTCAATCGAATTGTATTTACGCGATAATTACCGAATGTTGAACTGGAACTCGAAAAAAAAACTTATGTACGTGATTATTCATTACCAAAAATTCATCTTAACCCGGAGCTATTACATTTTGACAATTGAAAGAACCTAAATTACAGACTACTACGTGATACCAAATTGCATACTAGCTCGTTGGTGTGAGAGAGATGGAAAAAAAGAGTTAAAATTTCAAGAATACCGAAGCTGAAATCGAGATTACATAGTTTTCATGTACGGAACTCTTCTACTTATAATTTATTAATGGAATTCGCGAAACTATCTCATCATTTGGGATTTCGGATACTGTTCGAAAGTTCGTGTCGAGTTTAAAACAGTTAAATTTTCAGCAGGATTAGGTCTTTTGTAGTTATATACCTGAATTTTTCATCGTATTTAAATTTTTCGCTACAAGCACGAGAAATTTTACCACGAGTTCGATTAAATTCCTGTAAATTATCTCGAGCTTTTTTTTACCAATGGTATATCGCCATTTTAAAGCAATACTTTTTATTAAACTTTTTCCATGCGATAGATATTCATTATAAAAACATTAAACGAAACGGAATATAGGTTTTTATTAAATAAAAATCGAAAAAATGTCCGATCAAGTTATAAATTACGCTTTTATCGGCTAACGCTAGGTTTTGTTTTTCTTCGAGCGAATTTGAAAATGACCACGTATTATTTTTCCATTTCGTTTGTACAATTCCGGTCCACGAGGCGTTGGCGAATTACAAGTTAAAAAGCTCTAAGGGTTGATTTTCGATTTAAACCGTTTAATTAAAATCGTCTGCGTAGGGGATTTTTGAAATTAAATTTAAAATTCCATTTTCACCGCTGGGGTTATCTTTGAGGGTATGAGCCCTTGGTTCGATTGGCTGTATCGGATGTTATGTTGCATTGATGATAGACTAAGAAGATATAAGGTTTTCGTGTTTACGACCATGAAATGCCAGATAGCTCGAAGCAGCTAGATGTTTTAAGTAAAGTAAACGGTGTGTTTTTGTAGTTGAAAAAAAATCACATTCGAGGGTCTATTTACGGTATTAATATTTATGTAATGAACGGGATAATTTTTACGAGCTTTGCAAGTACAAGAAGTACGAGGAGAGGTTCTAATTATGGAAACTAATCGTCGTGTACATAGTAAAATACTTGCAGATGTTTTCTTTCAGTTTTTTAGTTTATTTTTAATTATTTCGCGGTATTGTAAATTTTTCTTTTTTTTTTTACAGGTGGCGTCTTCGTCGGATTGTAACAATATCGTACGTGAAATTTTCCATAAACTCGTTTGTTAGATTCGAAGATGAGAACGTCGACGTGAAAAATACGCGGAAAAAGTGATGGAAGTTTAATTAATATGGAAACAAAGGATCGGCAAAGTTGTTTCGATAATTACACCGGCATCGAGCAAAATATACCGGATATGTTAACAGTTTATCAAGAGGAAATGGATGATTTGAAAATGAACGCGTCTCTCGTATCTATAACTGGTTTACGTGAAAATAATTTGTATATTTTGAACGCGAAGAATGAACTGAATGCGCAATGCTCCAGTAGGAAATTATTATTCGATAAATATTCGCAAATTCCCACAATACCATATCCGCGTTGTAATCTATCCGGTAATGATTGCATTAAGAAGTCGATTTTGTATTCAGATAAGAAACCTCGTTTCGATAAATTACCAGTTATACATTCGGCTTCGTCTTCTGACGAGTGTCCAGCAGATGAAGAGTCTAATGCTTGTTCGGTATCGTCAAACAAAACGTATTCGGTTTGCGAAAGCGACGATACGTATATGGAAGACGAAGAGCGTAAGGTGCTGGAGAAATATCCGGATTCATTTGATTCGGATTCCAGTTACGTTGGCGTTAGCGATGAAGATTCCTGTAGTGAAAATCAAAACGTCGATAAAAGCGTTGTCGACGTTGTGGAAAAAATTATCAATAATTATCACAATATATTGCGTAATTTTTACGATCCCGTTCAGACGAGCGTTAGGAGATCTGGTGATGAAGATGAGGTTAAAGTTTTCAACGAGATTATCTTAGAACCTCCGGATATGTTTAGTGATACTGTAGCTCAATCTAGTGATGCGGAATCTACGTTTCAGTATTTTCCCACAATCAAAGTACCCGAAAGTGTCCAAGATGATTCTGATTCGTTTCTGATTAGTTCTCCTACTCAGTGTAGTACTGATAACATATTCAAATCTAAAACCGCCATTGATTATGTGATAAACTATCTGAACGAGTCTTCGGATAGTTTTGAAACAAAAGGTATTAGCGATGGATCAACCATAGAAGCTGATGATCTTGAGAGTTTCTACTCGGAGAATGATGCTTTGAATAGTACGTTGACCGAAACAGATTTCAGGTTTGGTGATTCTGATTTATCTACTGAGTTCAAAATACCTCAAGTGTTCGTCAGTAGTGATGATTCTGAAGGGTGTAACGAATCTGAAGCTAATTCAGATTTTCTTCGAATACATTTCCAATCAGATCAAAGTATCGATAAACAAAACTTCGAAGTACGTGATGATGAACATGTTGAGGTAATAAGCAAGCAATCATGTTTTGATAAGAACGAACAAGCTAATCAGATCTGTACTGAAGCACAGACTTCATTTTGTACAAATGTTGATGAAACTGCTACTAAAAGTACATCAAGTAAGCGATCATGTTTTGATAAGAATGAACAAGCTAATCAGATCTGTACTGAAGTTCAGACTTCGTTTTGTACAAATGTTGATGAAACTACTACTAAAAATACATCAAGTGAGCAATCATGTTTTGATAAGAACGAACAAATTAGTCAGATCTGTACTGAAGTTCAGACTTCATTTTGTACAAATGTTGATGAAACTGCTACTAAAAGTACATCAAGTAAGCGATCCGGTTTTGATAAGAATGAACAAGCTAATCAGATCTGTACCGAAATTCAGACTCCATTTTGTACAAATGTTGATGAAACTGCTACTAAAAGTACATCAAGTAAGCGATCATGTTTTGATAAGAATGAACAAGCTAATCAGATCTGTACCGAAGTTCAGACCTCATTTTGCACGAATGTCGATGAATCTACTAAAAATATTGTTCCAGTGCCAAAACAAATGGACGAAGTTGATTCAACTCGAAATTGCGAAGTATCGGCTTCGTGTAATTTGAAGTCAGCTGAAGAACGTTACGATACGAATAAATTACTAAACTGCGTCGAATCTAGTGAGGCTGATGCTGATAAAACTGTAAACGTTAACGAAATCGATTCACTTTTATTTGATTCTTGGCAGCCGATATTTACATCGACAAAAGCTACGAGTTTCTCGGTGGAAGACGAATGCGAAAGTGATTTTTCGGCAGATTGTGGCTCGTCGAGTACGCAAAACGATGACAGTAACGCTGAAGAAGAAATTAACGAAATTAGCGAAAATGATGACGAAGAAACACGCTCGGATAAAAGCGTGACGCAATTTATCTCGGAAAATGATAATTACAGTAAGGAGAACATGTTGGAGAATATTTTAATGATGAAAAATAGCGATATTTCGTACGGAAATAAATACACGCTCTGTTTAGAGGAGAATCCAATTTACAGCGTTATACGCGAGCTTTTCAAACAATGGGAATCTCGATGCATGGAGATAGTCCTCCTGGAGCCTTTACGAAGCGGGAAAATTTGCTGGAATTTCGGTACAGACGGCGTATTACGTACCATGGACGACATTACGTCGAACCGGTTTTGGAAATTGCGCGTCGACGAGGACGCAGCGTCGTACGAATGCAACGAGTTCAACTCGAATATCTCCGCGTGTAATACGAACGTCGAGGACGATAATGAAAACGGTGACTCGATAATGGAATCGTCGAACGTATTAATATCGAGTAGATTTGATGGTATGCCAAATCCGTCATTCTTCGATACAGTTAGCGAAGCGAGGCGAACCGCGAAAGATAAACAAGAGGAGTCGGTTACTGGTGGAAGACAGTTAACCGACGTTCCGGTAGCGGAGCATGGAATACACGCGACTATGGCGTCTGATATTGAAACCGCCGTTGATAACAGTGTTAAAAACGACCTGGACGAATGTGGGTGTTGGAAATCGTTATCGAACGATGCGCGTTCAGACTTGCGTAAATGGAGTACGTTACCGCCGTCGTTGGGCGAAATAATGCGGAGCTTGAATAGTTCGAAGCTCGACTTAACGGGGCGCGTTCCCCTATCGGAGCTTTGCGTTTTGAAAGCTCGTACAAGTTGCAAACACTTCGCGCCGTTCGATTTCGTCGACGATTGTGCGGATTTCGCGATCGGTCAATGTGTCCGCGATGCCGAAACTCGCGATTGTGAAGTGAATGCGCGCCAGTGCGACAAGAAATTCGCCAATTTATACGTGAATAATTTAGAAGCTATTCGTAAATTTTCCGAGTACTTTAAAACCTCCTTGGAGACGGATAGCAAGTTACGCGAAGGTATACCGGATTTGAATTTGGATACAGATCTAGGAGTCGAATTATTCGCACCGAAATCTCCCCAGCCCGAAGTACAATCGCAGTTACAAAATGAAACCAAAGAAGACGTAACTAGCTTTATATTCTCCGAATCGGACGAAAGCGTTGAAAATCTAGCGGATGATATGAAAAACAAGAAAAAATCATCTTCGAACGATAACGATTCGAGTGAATCGATGGAGACGCCGAAACCACCTGGTATTCTGAAATCGTCGTTGAAACGTTCCAAGAAATTTTACCGCAAGAAGCATCGGGTGCAATTTGACGAAAGTTTGAATAAATTTTTCGAAGCCGATTATGTAATTTTAGTCAGAGACGAGCAGGATTTCGACGACGAGTATAGATGCGAATGCGGTAATCAGTTTTGCTACGAAGGGTGCTACTACGAGGATGAAGATGACGATGATGAGGTCGAATTTGAAAATTCCGTCGATAGCCCGAGATTCGATTTCGCGGCCGCCTTCGATCCTCCGATGGAATTCGTCGATCCGGTTACCCTTAGTCCTCCCGATGGATATAAGGATGGATGTTGCCAGGATCCCAACCAAAAGGTATCAGCCGCCACCATGACGTCGCATGGGAATCAAGCACATCGTAAAAAAGAAGGTGAGTTTGTATTCATATTTTCCATAACTTGAATTTAATTAGATTTATTCGCTAAAAAAATAAAATTAATGAAAATATAATTTCATCCAAAAAAAACCCTTCAAAAACCGCCTCAAGCCTCTGTAGCTGTACATAGCGAAAAATTTAAATAAAAAAAAAAAGAACAATATGAGTAATTATACGTTCATACAGATTCGGTCGAAGAACATTTGATTTCGAAATATTAAATAATATTATGGTAAAAAAAAAAAATCCGAATTAATTTCAAAAATAAAATCAAACCCAATCTTTACCTCGATTAATTTCAACAAGGAACGCGAATAGACTACAGTTCGTTCAAAGAAACCCTTCATGTTCAAAGAAAATTATCACTGAGGAAATCCTATAATAAAATTCGCCATCGACTCGATTTTCTATTAAAAACTACAATCAAAAGATGAACATGTCATTCGACCGTCTACAATTTCAACGTAATTTAATATAATATTAAGCTCATTTCTCCTTGAACTTTGTAAAAATACTCAATTTCGTTGACTTTAGTTCATTAAGAAATGAAAATGGTTTATTTTAAAAATAACGAAAAAATTTCCTCGAGTTTCTAAATTTCCTGCCTTTTTACTTTCTTTTCCTGTAAAGACAGGAAATAGTAAATAAAAATGACGCGT
This sequence comes from Maconellicoccus hirsutus, assembly GCA_003261595.1. Classification (NCBI taxonomy): domain Eukaryota; kingdom Metazoa; phylum Arthropoda; class Insecta; order Hemiptera; family Pseudococcidae; genus Maconellicoccus; species Maconellicoccus hirsutus. The sequence goes on along the minus strand of QBDW01006455.1, from coordinate 30,667 downwards.
ATATGGTGCGCTACTCTCTTGGAATGTTTAGCTTTGGAGTTGACCGACTTTCGCGATTGTTTGATTAAAGTGGATTTGCGAAAGAGTCGAATTTTTTATAAAGCTTTTTCCTCCCAAGAAACGCTGATTTACTCGTAGAATCCTAGATTATAAAAAGTTGAAGATATCGAAGCCTCGAGCTGTACGATTATATTAACTTGATAAATATAATTTTTTTTTTCAATCTAGTGACTTCTATTTGAGTTTTTCGCTTTTTCAATTGTTTTTATCGGAATGTTTCATTTCACATGTTTATAATTTCTTTCTGAAAAATACTTTTTTTATGAACTTTATAGTTGAACTTTTGCAATAAAAAAAAACGAAGTCAATTTTTAAAAAAACGGTTTTTTTACCATTTCACAATTTAAAAAAAATCAATCCAGTAAAATAATTGAATTTGTTGCGATTTTTAGAAATTGAAATATAGAAAATGATTTTTGATTTTAGACGAATTTTAAATCCTTTTCATACATAAATTAAAATTCGATAGCAACGTATTCAACATGAAAAATCTTTGTTGCTTTGAATTTCCCGATGCAAACATGTTATAAAATCAGCGCTGAGGGTCATTTTCGTGTTTAAATTGAGGGAATACCAAATTCCAAAAGAATTATCTGCCTCAGAGACCGAAAATTTGCCCAAAATATCTCTAATAATTAATAACTCGTACCTGTTATAACCTGAAGGTGGATGGGAAACTTTGAAATTGGGGGTTCCCAAAGTGTGAGAAATGTATCGTTCTGCTGAATATTTCAAAAAAGTAGTGGAAATTTGCTATAAAGTGATTTAATTTTATTAAATTGTTAAATAAAATTTGGTCGATAAAAAATTTGGTTTAGGTTTTAAAACATTAAGAAAACGTAAAATTCATAGAAAAAAAATTCAGGAATATATAATTGAATTATGTAAGTATAAAATAAAAAAAAAATATTAATATTTTCTAAATGGTGGTGTTCAAATTTTTATTTTGTCTATTTTTGGTGTTGATTTATCAAAAAAGTAAGCCAAAATTTTATTAAAAATTTGCCAAAAAAAATCCAAAAATGTATAAATAATTCGCATATAAAATGATTCTATAAAAAAAAACATCGACAATATTTTTTAATTATTTTTTTGCTGAAAAAAATCTGCTTTAAATCACCTTGAATATCAAATATATTTTTACCTACCCCAATTTCACTCTTTTTTTAGACTCTTTATTCTGCCCAACAAGTGATTCTCAACAAAGAAATTTTAGCTCAAGCCAAAACTACTTCAAAAAATTATTTCAAAATTCCATATTTTTTTCAAAACCACGAAAACTTATTGACAACTCCACCTGACAAAATTCACATGCATTTCCCATCGCTGTAAATTTTGCGCACCCCTGAAACGCGTATTCAATTCCGTACACGTAAACTACTCACATACGCTGAGGGTGTCGAGCCAAAGATATGCATAAATTTCAACGACGACGGTTACTAAGCAACTCATTTTGAGCGAGTGCACGTTAATTAGCGTATTCTCGAGATCACGTCGGAAGAATAGTAAGGCATTGTCCTTTTTAATTCACGTTTACTTTTCGAAGCTGACGCGCGCGAAATTAAATTAAAAAATGGCGAAACGAGTAAAATAGATCAACTTGAAAACAGGTGAAAATGAAATTAAACGTCATTTTAATTACGAAGTGAATATTAATATGTAAGAGTTAAATGAAATTTATCGTTGAAGTATCATCTCGACGGTATTTCGCGAAGACGCGAAGAAATTGGAAAATTTCGCCGAAATATTTGTTTTTCGTTGAAATGAGCTTTCTTGCGTAGAAACATCGATTTTGTTGGGGGAAAAAAAGTAATTGTTTCATAGTATTCGACTCGTGCCAAAAATATGTAAATTAGGGATTTTATAAATCGAGTGATTTTTTTCGTATTGAGTTATTTCGGTGGTATTTGAAAAGAAAATTTTCGATGATTAATTACAACGGTTTTTTATGGCTTTTGAACGATGCGACGTCGAGCCGAATCTCAACATCATTAATTTCAGCTTTGATATTTTTTGGTGTTTCTTCGATAAAGCTAAGTTTTATGGTTTTGAAAGGGTTACGAGGGATTTCGCGATGGCGAAAATTGCGCTAAATCATAAGCCATTGGTGTTGCAAAGCCGGAAAATACTGGAGATGGTAACACGTATCTTGGAGCGATGCCAAGTAAAGCGCGAAATTCTACATTTGCATTGGTTTGCGACGGTGTTGCGTGCGGTAAAAAGGTAAATGAGATTTTTATGGTGACCAAATGGACTTGTCGTTATGGGAAATACGGTAGAAAGTGTGAATACATTGATAGAATTTTCAAATTAACTCAAAAGACAATAAATTCAAATATGCGGTTTTTTTACACCTTCCTTTCCCACATACGCTCGAGTATTGTGAGAATATTTCCATTTTTTTTTCAACACAATGAGTAATTAAGGAATGCGGACGATTTAGGAAGATGTGGAGAAGACGTGCTTAACAGAGCGTAAGAATTTCTTAAATTGTTGTAATTTTATTATCATATTAACCTTAACCTTGGCGTTCATCGAGGTGTCTCCGAAGTGCGAAATATCGCGATGCGTCTCTTGTATAATTTCAAACTGGCGTCGAGAGTTTATAAAAGGACTTCCGCTTATATCGATTAGGTCCAGATGTCTCGGATGAATTTTCCGAAGCTTGAAATTTGAGCTTCTTCGGACGATGATCGGGTTTATTGAGAAGTCCAATGGTTATTTTTCGCAGTTTAACGTGATGAATATTCGTGAGGGTTTCGGATGTCGAATATGTTTCATTCTTATCGCGATAGTTTAGCAAAAAGACCCTGGAGAAATCATGTACAGATAGTTGGCGTGTTTACGACCGCCCGAATAAAGCGCCATGAAAAATTCACCGTTTCGATGTAATTTAATGAGTGGCCCGTCTGAAATTTTCCTGCGATACCGAAGGGAATGGTTTTTTTGGAGTCGTTGCGTCGTTAACGTGTCGTAAAAGTGACGATGCGTGGGAGTATTTTAGCTAGGAGGTGTAATTTTGACGTGGGGTTGTTTCAATTTTGATTTCGAGCTTTGGATTTCGATGGTGTAGTTTCGATAGTTTAATTTTTATACTGCGATGTAGAAATTTCGTTGAAAATTTTTCAATTACGATGTTGTTTTTTTGATTGTGAAATTACAATATTTCGACGTAGGTAGTTTGATTTCTATATCGATTTTAAGAATTCGATTTCATGATCGCATTTTCGATATCGCGGTATCGATATTTCAATTTCGATGTTGTGATTCTAACGTTTTGATGTAAAATATTTCAACTTTGATATTTCGATTTTATTATTATAGTTTCGATATTCCATTTTCGACTATCGACTTCGATATTTCGATGTTGCGATTTTAACATTTCGATATGAAATCCTTCAACTTTGATATCGATTTTGATATTTCGATTTTATTTTTTTAGTTTTGATTTTTCGATTTCAATTTTACAGTTTTCATGTTATGACATCGATATTTCAATTTTATTATCGCAGTTTTAATATTGCGATGTTGAAATTTCGACTTCGATGTTTCGATAAAAATGGTTCGATTTTGATATTTTGATTTCGTTATCAGTTCACAGTTTCGAAATTACAATTTGAACGTTTTGATTTGAAATGTCTCAATTTCTACGTCGATATTGATATCTCGATTTAAAACAGTTCGATTTGAATTTCGATTTCGATATATCGATATTATCAACACGGTTTCGATATTGTAATATCGATATTTCTACTTCGATGTTTCGATGGAAATAAGTTTGATTTCGATATCGATTTTGATGTTTCAATAGCATGATAATAGTTTCGATTGTAAGATATCCGAATATCGATATTTCGATTTCGTTGTCTCAGTTTCAATATTTTTCTACTTCAAAGTTACGATTTAAATGTTTTGATATAAAGTATTTCAATTTCGATGTTAATATCGACATTTCGATTTCGTTTTCACAGTTTCGATATAACGATATCGATAGTTTAATTTCGAGGTCAATATTGATATTCTGATTTAAAGTAGTTCGACTTTTATATCGATTTCATTAATATAGTTTGCAATATAGATTTTTCGATTTCGATAAAAATAGTTCGATATCGATATCAATATCGATATTGTGATTTCGTTATCACAGCTTCGATATAACGATATCGATACTTCTATTTCGAGGTCATTATCAATATTCTGATTTAAAATAGATCGACTTTAATATCGATTTTGGTATATCGACTTCATTAATACAGTTTACGACATCGATATTTCGATAAAAATAGTTCGATGTCGATATCAATATCGATATTGTGATTTCGTTATCACAGCTTCGATATAACGATATCGATACTTCAATTTCGAGGTCAGTATCGATATTCTGATTTAAAATAGTTCGACTTTAATATCGATTTCGTTATCAATATTGATGGTTCGATTTCATGATTACAATTTCGATATTGCGATACCCAAATGTCGATACTTTGATTTCAATATTATGATCAGTGCAAATTTTGATTTCGATAGTTCGATTTTGTTGTATTGATATCGTACATATATTTCATTATCACATTTTCGATATTACGACATTAATATTTCAACTTCGATTACGATTTTTCGACTTTGATGTTTTAGTAACAATGATTCGATTTCTATATTCCAATTTCAGTCTCGATGTTACAATTTTGACATTTCATTTTATTTTAAAAAATACCGATTTCGATTTTTCATTCCAATATTTTGATTTCAACGTTCTTTATATCAATTTTCATTTCGGTTTTTTAGAATTGACTTGCTTAAATTTTTTGTGTTTTAATTTATTTCGTACAATTGTACTTGACAGACCGTTTTAATCGGATTTTCCAAGAACTGTTGCAATTTTTTTACCTTTTTCTTTTTTCTTTTTAAATGTGCAAGTATATCCTGTGAATACGTTGGACAAACTTTCATTTCCTCGCGGATTAAAGTTTATTCTTTTTTCAAACGTAAACCCAAAACCCTCAAAAAAACTTTTAAATGTGAAAAATCTAGAAAAAATGGCAAAAATTAACAAAACGTAGTCAACTCTTACTTCCTGAAGTTACTTAGCCTTCCTCGTTCCGCAGAAATGTCTCGGCCCGATATAAAAAACATTTGACGAGCGTTGAAAACATAAATCCAGAAAAGCTTCGTTTCTTCTTCGAACAAAACACGAAATTTTTGGAATAGCCGCTTCTGCCAAATATTTCTCGAGGTCTTTTGTCGACGAAATTTTCACGCGTCATTTTCAAGGATGCTTCAACAATCCGTCGTAGATACATATCGACTTTGAAAATCATTATATCTCGTTCGCCTCGAATGATCAATTCGACAGCCCATGAACAATGAATATCATCGATACGAATTAAACGACCGAAAACGCTCATTTGAGTAGAAATATCTACTTGTAAACATTTTTCGTTCGCGATACCTTGAAGACGAAATATCGAAAAAATCCTTATCATTAATTGAATTTCGCATATGTGTGGTGTGTATACGACGTTGAAATTCTATATAAAACACATTAGACCATACGGAAGAATCGTATTGCCCGAAGCAGTCGATAAATTAATGACAACGACGTAGAAAAGAACGAGAAGCAAATTAAATCAGTATCCTTGGCTCTTAGAAATACGATAACGTATTGATTTTCAAACGATATGACATTTTCCGAATATGTATAATTGCTCTGGTTTTGTTATCTAGATTTACATATATAAAGAGCAGCATCACTACGTAGCGACCTCTTCGGGGTATATTCTACGATGGTAGTTTTTCATATTTATAACAAGCTGTTTTTCGCGCTGATAAAAAATTACGCGTTGGAAAATACGTGGTTTTTCTTACGTAGACGACACGAAGCCAGAGGGTATTTTTGGGCGCGTGAAGATACTCTGGCGAATGTACGAAAAAAAAAGGGAGGGTACGATCGATACGAAAAGTTGAAAATTGACGTAGCTGCGTATGTGACGTGGTTTTTTTCATCTTTATTAATTACGAAGCCGGATGATGTTATTGGAGACGAATAGAGAGAGTTGTATCGACGTGCTATTTATTCGATACCAGTCTCGTGGTTCTCTTCCGAATTGGTTTTCTTGTATACAAGACTATCAATGGCTCGAGTCCAGTTTACGATTTTGTAACGTTTTACTTAATCAGCTTACTGCGGAGGGTTTATTACGTAAGATAGCGGGTTTCATCTCGAATGAAATTTAAGCCTCGTAGGTCCATCGAAAAATTTTCTCGAGGTACTCGAGCTCGTATCTTAACCGAGTTATTACGCTTGAACGAGTATACCGTTGGTAAATTTCATCGGTCAACCGTAACGTCGAGTAATTTATTAAAACAGAAGTTTTTGCTTTTCAACGTGTATACGCGATGTTACGTAAAATCGTGAGATGAGTTACGTCTACGTACCGGTATTTACAGAGTCGCTCGGCGGTCCGAGTAATTAGCTGGAATGAATAGCCGTAACAAAATGGATTATTATTTTTCAATTACAACGATCTACACGTCTCGGTGGTTATCTCCTGAAAAGTACCACGCGATGATCCACGTTCTAAATTCATCGATTTTACTTTCCTCGTTGCCACCGTAGAGGTGTCGAGTCGTTGCCTAAGATCTAATTGGCCTTATTATCCGATACCAAAGTGTCACGGTGCGAATCACGTTTCATGTACGAATATAGAAAAATCAACGTTCTTCGATGTACCATCAACTGGGACGTAGGACTGGTCTTTGGAATTGACTTGTTTATTCCGGTGATGTAAACGTTTATATAAGTTGAGACGGTGAATGGTTTCGTTATCAGGAGACAATTCATTCAATTAGTTTCTATAGCGCTTTAAGAGGGGTGAAATTGGATAAAAAAATCGGAAAAAATTTTATCATGTTTATTTCATGTGCTATCAATTACCATCCAGGTTTTATTTCATTCGGTACAAAAATAACGGAATTGGGTAAATTTAGTTTAATAATTTTAAGACTCCGCAAATATCTCAATTTTCTTAGAATTTATACAGATAATTGATTTTTTTAAATCATTTTTTATTCATGATAAAAAATAAAGGTGAACTATGAAAAAATGTTTTTTCCATTTCACTTCTAAAAATTTACCAGAAATAGCAATTTGAAAAATTTTTTTTTCTCAAAAACATCAACTTTTTTAATATGTTCATTCTGCGTGAAGTGAACTACAACTGAGAATTTTTTTCAGAATTGTAATTCGTGAACATTATATTTTTTCTGTAACTTTTAAGGTATTAAATGATTTTTTTCGTATCAATAAAAGTGGCAACACTGATTCCGCCTTCATATACGAATTATCCTTCGAGAGTATAATAAAACCTAAAAAAGCATCAGCTTGCGCACAAGTCCGCAACACATTGTGACATTTTCATGTCACTTCACGATAATGATGGTCATCAGAAGATGTCCTTTGATGTCGCATGCCACTCGCAAGTATACCACGTCACCATAACATTGACTTGTCATCATATCATGTCACTTGACATGCTACCATGACACGATAACATGTCACTCCTGACCATGACACGTCACCATGGCAATAAATAGTCATCTATGACGTAGTATGGTGACATGAAAAATTATATTTTTCGTTGAACATGAATAAATGACGCATGACACGTTCTGAGAGGAAAAAGTGACCACCTGATTCGTCATCACTCATCATCACTGTGACATGCCATGACATGTTCATGAGACATCACCATGACACGTCATTTGACATACCACCAAGACATGATCATGTCAATCACGACCATGATATTTGACCATTCCAACGACGTTCACCATGCCAAGTCATTACAAGATGATATGTCACCATAACAATGATGTGTCATCTACAAATTGTTACAATCACGTGAAAATATCATGAATCACTCATGGGCATGACACGTTGTCATGAAAATGGTTTGTGTCATTGTATGTCACTCATGATTATGACATGCCACCATAACAACAACGTGTCATCTATGACATGTTATCATGACATGAAAATATTAAGATCGTCACTCATGAGCGTGACATGTTGCCATTACAACCGTGTGACACTTTTCTGTAACGCTTTCTTGTGACGATTTTTGATTTTGTGTGCCGTGGCCAAGACATGAAAATGTCAAAAGAAAAGCTCAAATTGCTTAATATAATTGTAGTACATTGAATTCAAAATTTCCATATTTCCGCCATTTTGAAAAATTTTAAATCGCCATAAATGGGGGTAAAAAAATTATGAAGATCTTTGCTTAACGTCATATTTCAATGAAAGTTTCATGAAAATTGAAAAAAAATCAACAGTCCTTTTATACAACAACAACTTCATGCTAATTTGACACCAGACGACTCAAGAAAGCAATTAACTAAAAAATTTTCTCAACATTGATCAAGTCACAAATCAATCGACGAAAAGCCAAAAAGAAAACCAGCTTTTTGCTTCGTGTCAAGAGCAACAAAATAACGATAGAATGAAATTCTTTAAAAAACTTCGAGCACTTTTTCACAAAACAAGAAAACATCAAGAAAACTGTGGAAAACTCCGCCAAAGAAAAAGTAAAGTTTCACGTTGAACGTTTATTAAAAGAACATGCAACGTGAGATTTTTTCTGTTTTCGAAGAAACCGGGAATGTTAAAACTTGAAAATATGCTAAATACGAGAAGTTTTCTCGAGAATATAGTTTTTCAATTATTTAATAGGTTTCATGTTTCTAAGTACTGGATTTCAGTTCAAGATTTTCTTCGATTTGAATTGTTATTAGATTAATTTCCCTAATGATGGAGTTCCTTCGAGGAGTTATATTGTTAATGGAAATTAATTCGCTTGAAAAAAGTTTCCATTTGTGTTGAAGTTTATTTTGTGGAATATTTTCGGATACTTGTGATTTCAAGAAGCAATTTTAGGTTAACATTTTTATGGAAAGAAAGGGTTAGGGAAGGGGTGTTCGGAAAATAATAACAATTGTAGGATCTTTGAGTTTATATTAAGGAGATTATCGAGGTACATACTTTGAAAAAATGTTTTTTTTTTCAATTTTTAATACGTAATATTTAATCAAGGGAGGGGGCAGCAGAGGGCGACCAGTACAGAATTATTCAACTTGAAACATTTTTTAGCTCAATGAGATGCAACCCGAAGACGATTATCTGTAAAGGTTTCAATTCTTGGAAATACCCACACACTCGATCTCGAAATATTATAAAATTGACAAATGTTTTTCTAATGCTTAAATAAAAATACAATTTTTCAAAAAGTGTCAAAAATTTATCAAATTGCAATAAAATTGTTGAGATAAAAAGTGTGTTTTGCTCCATTTCAATTTTTTTTTAATATAAGTAATTTTTTTCTTCGAAGTTGATTTTTGATTCATAAAAAATTGTCTTTGAGGAAGAATACGTACAAAAAAAACGTTCAAATAAGAAATGTGCTCCACCTCATTTCCAACAACTCTTGTTTCAATAATATTCCCTTCCAGTGGATTCTCGAATCCAAAAAAAACCAAATGGGAGGTACTTTTGGTATTTTCTTCAATCCCACTGAAGAAAGTTTATCTGAAAATCTCAAAAACTGCAGAATATTGAGGAAAAATGCTAAAAACTAGCAGCTAACTTGATCCTTGAAAACTTTTTTTCACTTTTTTTTATTTCATGAAATTTTGAGTTTAGGGAAATTTCATTTTTAAACGTCTTATCAAGTGAGTCATTTGAAAGGACTTTTCATAGGGTGGCTCGTGCAGTAAATCTTTCGATGTGCGAAAATTATTGGTATTCGTATGATTTTAAACGAAACGAATATATCTTGTATTTCAACTACTTTTTTAAACTCAAATTTCCAAAATTTTTTTAAAATTTTATCATATCTATATTATTTTGACGGATCTTATCTTTTCCGAAATTTTCATTCAGAGGAATCTTTAATACACGATAAATTCACCGTGCTCAGCAACTAAGCAAATTTCATCCGTTGATAATATCCCACTTCTGCTTAAAAAAAGAGGAAAAAACACGGAAAACGAACTCGAGATAAAATTCAAGACACGAAAAAACCCATTTCGAAATATGCAAACAAAACAACCAAGCATTACCAACCTTCAATTTCCGAATGTGTAAGCCATTTATTACAAAAAAAAAAGAGACCATACCAGTTATAAAAAAGAGCTCAAAATTACCATAAAAAATTACATATCGTTGATCAATAATCCGCATCACGTCTACATCTCATTTCGCCAGCGCTGCATCACCAAAACGAAGAGGTGTAATTACATGGTAATTGCAACGTGAAATTTCACGCAACCGCCAAAGAACCGCGGAGGTTTTATTTACACACACGAAGTAAAAAATTAATTAAACTCGAAAATATTCGAGTGCGAGTGAAAAGGGCCTCTTGAAAAAGGTAAAAAATGATCGTTACTGGTACGTACTCGACGGCCATTAAATACTTACTTACGGTTGACTTTTTGCTACGTTCTTTACGAGGCACTCGAGAGATTTTCCGAAAGCGTTGAAAAATCGAGCTCGTGACTCAACGACGCTTCACACAACGTGGAAAATTTCGATGCCGAAATCAAAAACGATAAAATTTCCTCGTGGCCTTTTGGCCTTTGCTCAGAAAACTACCAAGTGATTATTGCGTGTGTCGTTGACAAAAACGAGTCTCGGGAGATTGATGAGGTGGCACAGTGAAGGGCTAAGTGAGATGTAATTTATCGCGAATACGTCGAATAATTACGATTTAATACGCTCCAACGAAGACGAGGTTGCGGTAATTTTCGAGCTTTTTGAAATTTACCGCAACTTCACGAGGTCTCCTTTGAGAATGGACGCTTTAACGTCGAAATCCATCTGCGGAGGTTCGTCGTTAAAATGTGATATCGAAAAATGACAAGGTGTTTATTTCGGTGATTTCAGATTTTCCCACGTTTTCGCCCCGTATCGAAAATATTAACGATGCGTCGGTGATACGAGTCGTACGAAATCGTTATTTTTTTCGGAATTGTCATATCGCGTGGCATTCAAAATAAACGAGGAATGTTCGCTTTTAAGATACTTATTTGTACAAGAGCTTTGACGTAGTCACGTAAATATCATTAATCTGCGACGAGGTGTTACGCGATTGTTCTTCGTGTCTCCCAAAGACGAGCAAAGTATCGTCGACGACGCTTTGAAGGTTTAATTGCAACGACGTCCGGACTGATTAATATGTAAAAGTATCAAGAGCCCCTAAACAAGGGTACATGAAAGTCGAGAGATTCTCCGCATCTGAAAACAGGACAATAGATAATTTCGCGTTGTAGAAAAAAAAATGAATTTACAACGTACGTTAGGTTTTTGCTGCGCTCATAGATTATTCATGAAATGTATCATCTTCCCGAATACAACTTCACCTAGCTGTTTCCAATAAATGCCATTTATTCGCCTCGAATCTAGTAACTAGTGTAATTTGCCATTTTTTTCACCCACGATACCGTCTGTCGAATTAAGAGCTTTGAGAATTGATAATTTGCATATTGAATGTTGATTTTTGCCTAGTTAACCGGATGAATTCATGGTTCGGGTGGTTTGACGAAGTTAAGAGGGTGATTTTTGTAAGTAGCTAGGTTGTAGCGTCTTGTCTATTTATGTAAATTACGCGGTCATTCGGTCTGACTTGAAGAGCTTTTAATGATGAGGTATATTTTAGCTTGAACTTTTAGTATGTCCCGAGGGTTCGCTCGAAAGATGAAAAGTTTCGCAAGTATTTCCATTTTGATGGACGTCAGTATATCGCTTCTAAGTTTTATCTCCGTATTTTCTTCCTCCATTGTTTATGGCAATTCATACGTGATTGTAATTTTATCGTAATGTTTATTTTATCGCAATTTTATGATAGTTTTTGAGCGTTATGCGAAAATGCGGTGGAATTTTTCCACCAATGTAATAAACGAAGATTTGTTGCAGTTTTTTCTACGGTAGAATTTTATGGCAAATTGCATTACATATTATCACAAAATTGTTATCAGTTGCAATTTCCATGAAAATTCCGATATGTTGCAATTTTGTGAAAATCTGATTGCGAATATCGCTGCAATATTTATGCAAAATTGTAATAATTGCAAATCCACTGAAATTTAATCATGAGTAACATTTAACTTTTTAAAATAAATTCTACTTTATTGTAATTCTACGCAATTCTATGACTAAAATTGCAATAATTATGGTATTGAATTATGAACTACTGCAATTTTATGTGTTCTATTCTTTGTAATCTACGATTATTGCAATAATTATAATATTGAAGTGTAGACAATTAAATTTTTCAGACGTTTTTTGCAATTCCTGCATGGTCGCAATTCTGTGACTGTTGCAATAATAATTATCGAAGAATTGAATTGTAAATAATTGAAATTTTTCATGGGCCATTTGTTGCAATTTTTACTTAATTGCAATTCCACGACTGTTGCAGTAATAATTTCAGAGTTGAATTGTAAATAATTGAAATTTTTCATGGACTATTTGTTGCAATTTCTACTTGATTGCAATTCTATGACCGTTGCAATAATAATTGCAGAATTGAATTATACATAATTGAAATTTTTCATTTGCTATTTGTTGCAATTTTCACTTAATTGCAATTCTATGACTGTTGCAATATTAATTGCAGAATTGAATTGTAAATAATTGAAAATTTTCATGGACTATTTGTTGCAATTTCTACTTGATTGCAATTCTATGACCGTTGCAATAATAATTGCAGAATTGAATTATACATAATTGAAATTTTTCATTTGCTATTTGTTGCAATTTTCACTTAATTGCAATTCTATGACTGTTGCAATAATAATTGTAGAATTGGATTGTAAAGGACTACAATTTTTCTTGTGGTTTTTGCTGCAATTTCCACTTAATTGCAATTCTATGACTATTTTAATAATTAAAATATTAAATAGTAAAAAATCGCAATTTTGCATACTTTTTTGTTGCAATTTCTGCGTAGTTGATATTTTGAGACTGTTGAAATGATAATTGTAGAACTGGATTTTGAATAATTGAAGTTTTTCTTGTAATTTTTGTTGCAATTTCTGCTTAATTGTAATTCTATGACTGTTGCAGTTATAGTACTAGATTATTAACGAATGCAATTTTGCATACTACTTCGCTGCAATTTCTGCACGGCTGCAATTTTATGACTATTGCAATAATTATAATATTGAATCATGAATAATTGAAATTTTGCAAATTTCTAGTAGCAGATTTTCCTTAATTTTCGTGTAATTAGTCAATTATAGTTTTAGAGCAATTCATTTTAATGAGTTTGATTTTTATTTTAGAGCAATTTGAATTTTGTTGCAATATTTATGGAAAATTTAAAAAATCATAATTTTATGATTTTTGTTGCAATTTTCATTGAAAAAAATTTGGATGGTTGTAATTTTATGATAATTTGAATTGATTATCACAATTTTTACTGATTTTAGTCTAGTTGATCTTCTGGTACAATTTTAAAATTTCATGAAGATTTTTGTAAAGTTCCGTGAGGTTGCAATTTTGAGGGAAAATTTTTATAAATCATTGGGCCTGTTTTAATGTATGATAATAATGTGGAATTTTTTGTGAATTTAATTTTAATGATAATTTTTATTGCAATTAATATCGAGGTAAAATTGCACGTAGATAGTTTATCAATTAAATAATTACAATTCTGCAATTCAAGCACACCTACAATTATGCAATTTTAATACAATTACAACTCTGCAACTCATGAGCAATTGCACTTCTGCAATTTATACTTGCAATTTTATGACCGTATTCGATAAGTAATTACGATGGTTTTACGAAGCATTACAAAATTGTCACCAAAGGTAATTTGTGCTGAGTTATAGCTTTTGAGGAAACTGCCTCACACAAAGTGACATCTTCCGTTACTCGTTAAACTACTTGTATACTCCTTACACTAGTGACGTGCAAGTAATTGGCCTTGATTGGCGTTTCTTTTATTCGGAATTAATTTTTAACAAATAAAATAAAATCTCTTACGAGCTCTTGAAAGCGTTCGCAAATACATAAACTACGACCCAATTCCGTTCACCTGAAATATCCGAAACAGTTATACGACACGTGTCGTAAATCTGTCGCAATCTCATACCCATTCCGCGTGCCCGCCGAACTCCACCAAAGGAAATGATGTTTATTCGGCGTGGCAACGGGTGCGTAGCTGCGTACCGAAAGGCGAGAATTTATTACGAGGAAAATTTCACATTATAACGAATCACTTGATTACTTATTGTTCGTCGTAATTTTACTGTGACAGGAGACTAATTTGCATTTGGTTTTTTCTCTCTTGTTTCAGGTAAGCGTACATTTTATCGCAAATTCTACCTAAAGCGATTACGGTGCTTGATGAGCGCGGGCGACTCGAGAGATAATTCATCGCCGTGTAATGGTGATTTTTCAAAGGTACCGAATATTTGCCAGATAATGCGAGCATATCGATGAAATATCGTCGAGGTATTTACCAAAAACATTTAATTTCACGAAAAATCGCATCAAATGGAGTCGTTTATTTCGTATTTTTTCCCTCGATATATAAACTCAGCTATGGTGGTGTTTCGATGAAAATCTCGCAAATCGCAAGATTTATTGCTTGTTAAATGATTCGGTGCCAAAAAAAGCTTGGTACGATGTGAAAATCGAAATATCGCGTTACGATGCCAGCGATGTATGGAATTTCTTCGGAAATTACCGCGTCCGGTGACGAATTTTTTCAGAGGGGAGAAGGAGGGGAAGTTGGGGGTTTCTAAATTACTCAGTGTTAGCAGAAGTTACGACGATTTGGTGTTAGAATGTATGAAATTTCACTATTTCAATTTTTTGTGGATTTTTAGATGACTTGAGAGAAAAATTTATGGAGCAAAAGTTGTCGAAAATTGAATTTAGAATATTTTTTGATCGAACAATTTTTTTGTATTTCTTTAAATTTTACTATAAATTGATCAAATTGTATCTACTTCGTACAAAATTTTACAAGTTGAGCTTTTTCGCGAACATTGAAATCATTTTAACGTTACTATAATTTGACCAACTTTCACAAGTTGAGCTTTTTTGTGGATTTCAAGGTAATTTTGGAAAAAAACTTGAAGCAAAAGTGGCAGAAATTAAATTTAAAACATTATTTTTTTGTATTTTTTCTACTTTTGCTATAATTTTACCAAACTGTCCTGAGCTTTTTGTGGATGTTGTAGTTATTTTAGAAAAAAACTTTTGGAGCAAAAGTTACTAGAAATGGAATTTAAAAAAATTTTTGTTTGAACAATTTTTTCATCTCTTATTGTATCTACTTCATAGAAACTTTTACAATTGAAGCTTTCTTGTAGATTTTGTAGCAATTTTAAAGAAAAACTTTTGAAACAAAAATTATAGAAAATTGAATTTGAAGCATTGTTTGAACGATTTTCCATGTTTCTACCAACTTCGCTGTAATTTCACCTTTTCGTACCCATTTTTAACTAAATTTCACAATCGTAGCTTTTTTGAATTTTGGGACAATTTCAAAAAAAAAACTTTAGAAACAAAAATTGCTGAAGATTGAATTTAGAACATTTTTTGTTCAAATAATTGTTTTGTTTCTCTTTTAACTTCGCTATAATTTGATCTAATTGTATCAGCTTAATATAAAATTTCACAATTTGAGCATTTTTGTGGATTTCGAGACATGAAGTAACTTTAGAAAAAAATTTTATTTTTGATGCAGAAGTTGCAGAAAATTAAATTTAAAAGGTTTTTTCCCCTTTTTTTTTCAATTTTATGGTAATTCAATACATTTATGTTTCTGTTAAATTTGAACAAATCACGACACATTAGCGCTCCTAGTGTCGTATACGGTACCAACTACAACGATTGCTTCCTATTTCGCAGGAATTTATTGAAAAATATTTCATCAGCGCCTTTTCGAGGAAAATACTTCCTTTAATGGCGGCTTTTACTTTTTATTTTGAGTGTATTGTTTTGAAAATTACTGGAGTTTTCCACGACTAACGTGTTAAATGGCGCCATCTAGTGCGAAATAAATACACAAATCGAATTAATTCTTAGCTTCGAAATAATATTTGGTTTTTTTCCACTGGACGATTTTACCATTATGTGGAAAAACTACACTATAATGGATGAAGCGAAGAAGGGGTTAATACTGGAGGATTAACGTGTCACGACGAAGTCATGCTGCGACTATTGCAAGGGAATGGGGCAAGGGTGCGGAAATCCATTAATACCGAGATGAAATTGATATACGTCTAGGGCTGTCGGTTACTCTAGGCGAAGGCTTCTGCAAGATGCCGAAAATATTCAAAAGCCGGATTAAGTTTTAATATTTTGGTAAAGGTTCGCGACGATATTACGTCTGCGGCGGTTTTCGAAATGTAAACACGTAAATAAAATTTTTCGCCCGTTTAACGACCGTACTAAAAATTCAATTTTATTTACGCCAAATGAACGTAACCCGCGTGAAAGGCGTCGTCTGATTTTTATTATCGGTATTTTTGTAACGTTTTTATTGCCGAGGGTTTTTATCCCGATGTGGCCTGTCGTGATAAAAAAGTCTCGTACGGTCTTAGCGCGGTAATTGCTCGCACAGCGTTGGATATTAATAACGAAATCGTTGCGAAAAGGGAATTTTAAATCGCGAAATTTTCAAACTATTACGTTCTCGAAAACCAAAATCCAAGTTACTTGGAAGTTGGAAACTTCAAACCGAGGCTGCTAGATTTATTGCTTTAAACTCAAGTTTACATTATCTTTCGAGCGAGAGCGTCGACGTAAACAAGTATTTGGCCGTGTGTGATGTAAACATTCAAGTATTAACGAGCCTTTTTCAAGGTTATCGTACATTTTTAACCCATCGTGATTGACCTTTGACATATGCCTTGATCGTATACCGATTTCATACGTGAGCTGGAAATTTACGTAATTGAGGATTTCGCGTTTTCTATACAAAATAACTTCAGCGTTCAATTTGCGCACGAGTTGGTCGAGTTTATTGATTAGGAAATTCATTAAGTTTTTTTCGTCGAAAATTCACCAAGCTGAAGGCTGTTTTGGAATTTGAATAAAAATGAATTTTAAATCGAGCGCGCCAACGAGATGAATTTTTTTCGCGGATTAATATTTTTAACAGGAGATCTTCGTTTCTGATAATGTTACATAAAGTGTTTCTAGCGGTGATTTGAATTTTAAGTTTTTTTTCCGCTTTTTTAAACGAATATTAGATTATGTGAGTTGGGTTTTTGAATAATGCTTTCGCGGTGTTCTATTAATAGAGGCATCGTTGACTTTTTCTCAAAGGAGATGCTGCAAAAAGTCAACGTATTTTGGAATTTTAAACGAGTCGAGGAATTTATTATAATACGAAAATCTCGCGTTTTTTAATGAAACGGTAAACATCGGAAATTTCCTCGATGTTCTATTTATAGGAAAAGTTTGATAATTTGGATGAAAAGGATGACGTTAAAGATGAGTTTTTTTTTAGAACGAGGAAATTTTTAGATTTCTTTTGAGCTTGGAAATTGGAATATTTCGAGATGAATTGAAGTTTTGATTAGAATACAGTGTTGCCAGATTGGTTATTCAAGTGGTAGCTTTGATATCAGTCTTGAGTAAGTTTTTCTTTTCATCGAAGATAAAATTACAGAATGTGGAGTAGTGAATGAACCTGATGAGAATTTTTTCACCTTGATTTTGAATTGGTAGCATTGATTTATACTAAATTTAAACCATCAGTGTTACAAATTAAAATTATTGCGCAAAAATTTTCCGAAAAATGAACTAAAATTAGTCACTATGTACAGGGTGTTCCGCAACCAGTGCACTGCCTTTAGACGTATTTTGCAACTACTCAAATTATACAAGTGTAGGTATGTTTGCCGATATCAACTTTTGAAGGAGCACGTTATACTCTCACACATGTTTTTTCATACACTTTATAATTGGAAAATCCTTTTTGGCTGAAAACCAAGGCACTTTCGAGCTTCCGCTTGTAACCGGATTCATTGTGTTTGAAAAACTCGCCGAAGTTTATTAGAAGGAAATATTCGCTAAGGAAGTTATTTGTATAAATTTGTATTTTTCTTGGGATTATAAAACTGCGATTTATTTAATAATAATTCTGCTAAAATATTCGTTGTTCTTTTTCACATAAATAAAACAACGTTGAAATGTGTTTTATTAAGGGGCTTTTTACACGATGTAATTAAAATAAAAGAATTTAAAACCTTTGTAATCCGCGACTCATTAAAGACATTATTTCATTTTGATGAGAAAAACGTCATCTCGATTTGTAATAATTAATAATTCACTGGAAAACGAAGCATCGCGAATATCGAGCTGGAAAAACTCGTTCAACTTTTGACCAATCGTTTCGCGGCACAAGTGCGATATTCATAATTAATGGCTTCTTTTTAAAAGTACATTCGCCTGAAAAAAAAAGAACTCGATAAATAATTGAGAAGGCGAAATCTCGATTGGTTATTTTCTCCAACGCTCGAGTCTAAATTAAAAAGCACTTTAATCGAAGGTTACTTTTTTCATTAATCTTTCTTTTTTCCGCGTGAAAATTTCGGCTTTGCAGAGAGGGTGACTCCTGAGATGAAAAAAAACTTGTAACAATTGATTTTAAAAAATATAAAAGATGATTGGAAAAATTTCAGACGTATAAAAAAATAACGCAATAACGTAACGAATCGATTCCAATACGAAATGCTTTCTAGGTTTTCCATTTTTTCCTTCTTTTTTTTTTCAACATCGTAGAAAAACGTCGATTAACGTACATGTCAAAAGTTTTAATTAAATTTCCACAAAACGAGTACTTATTTTTAGACTTTGGCGAACAATTATTCAAATATTGTAATCGAGTTTGATGGCGAGAAATCAATAGTACGTGATTAATTTAATTTTTCGAGAAACTTGTTAGGCTTCCTTGTTGCTTCGGTGGAAAATTAACGACGAACGCGAAAGAAAAGCTCCTTTGCCAAATGCGATTCCAAGGAGAAAATCGCTTGTTGCGAGTAAACGTCAAACACCGTAGAATGGATAAATAAACATAAACGCTGTTACGGATATTAATGAAGATGTAAATAGGCGTAAAAATGACCTAGACAATGTGCATCTCTGGCAAGCGCCTCATCGACGTTGTTTCTCTAAATCCGTTTCACAGGCACGATAATTAATTCGGAAAAGCAACATTTTAACAATACTCAAGAAAGGGGGAACCACGACGGTGGCGTGAGAATGGACGTCGTTCTAATTAATTTCATTTAATGTGTTTCCAAACACGCGCTAGTGTTGGTATCGTTCGTAACAGTAAAAAGTACTCGGCGATTGCATAACTTGCTTTCTTCGAACTTCCAAGCTGGATAATTCGCCAACAAATTTACCGCATCTGGTGTTACCCCCGAAAACCCACCGTGTTTGGATTTCGCAGCTATAATATTAATTATTAAATTATTCTCGTAATACAACTGTTACCGCCGATTCCTCCTACGAACGCAGGTGTTTTCGATATTACCCGAGTCTAATTTGCCAACGGGATCGAGGTAATTTGTGTATTATCTGGAAATACTAAGCTCGCTTCCAAAGATATCTCGTCCGAGGGCTGAAGTAGATAAGTGATGATCATAGGGCGTAATTCCGTGCACTTGTAAGTCAACTTTACTACTTCCGTCTATTGTTGTCGAGACGCTTAATTCGTTTTTAACGAGAAATCGACGATTTTTCGATTGGTATTTTGAATTAGAGGCCGTTCGAAGCAGTGTGATTATTTCGGATTTTTTTTTCGCAGTATTTATATGTAATTATGTATAAGAAACTTTAATTAAGAAATAACACAAAAAATCGATTATTTTCTGCAAAGATTAAAATTAACCGAAAAAGTGTCTTTATTGAAGGAAGGGAAGGAGGGAGCGAGGTAAAAATGTAATTCGAGATTAATTATTAATATAAACATCAAAAATGTACAGTAAGTTCCAAAAATTTGAAGTCAATTTTAGAGCCAAGTCGGAGTATAGAGTTCATCAAATAAAAAATATCAAATTACCATTCTTCAAAATGTTTTTGGACAATGAAATAGAGTATACTAATTTTTCTGTTGTTATTGTTGTCGTTGTTGCTGCCGTCCAGGGGCATGTTCTTGGTTTCTGCTGCGCTCGAACCCTTCTTAATGCTCACCCACGCCCCAACCTTAGATCATGGATAAAGATTTATCGTTATATTTCAAAAACTTCGTTCAACTCATCTTCCATCCTTGGATATTCATTTATAACACAATATATTTGCTCCAAATTGAATAAAATTTATGCAAGTAACTCGAATTTGATGAAAAATTATTTTGAAAATTCTTAAAAATTGTTAAAATTTCGTTTAAATTGATTAAAATTGCTTAAAATTATACCGAATTGTCAAAATGTCGCTAAAATTGTTCAAAATTGTGCAGTAGATGCTTTGAATTGCACAGCAGTTTTGAAAAACGATTAAATTAACGAAAAATTTAGTAAAAATTGCATAAAAACTGCTGAAGTGATGTTAAAATAGTTTAGAATTGATCAAAGTTTGTTAAAAATTGCTTAATATCACACGAAAATGCCAAAATGTTAAAATTGTGCAAAATTGTTCAATATTTGCTCAAAATTGTGTAAAAATTGTAAAAATACCGTTAAACCAATTTAAAATAATTTGAACAAAATCGATTCATATTATGAATAATTATAGAAATTTTATTTTTAATAATTATAATAATAATAATTTAAAAAAAAATAACCAACTCAATTTTTATATTTTTTATATCTTTAATTTCAATATTTTTAATTATAAGAATTATTTTTTCAAATTCTATCATTTTTATTAAATTTAATTTAAAAAAATTATTTTTACTTAATTTACTTAATTTTTTACTTTTTTTGTTTAGCGTTTTATATAATTTATTTATTTTAAAAATAAATTTTTTCCCTAATTTTTAAAATAGATCAAAATTTGTTAAAAATGCACAAAATTTTCAAAATGTAGTTTTTTTAATTTGTGCAATCTTGAGGAAATATTGAACAACTTTGCGCAATTTTGACATTTCGGCGGCTTTGTGCAATTTTACGCAATTTTTAATGAATTTTGATCAATTTTAAATTATTGTAACTACATTTCAAAAATTTTTATGCACTTTTAAGTAAATATTGAACAACTTTACATAACTTTGACAATATTTCTAATGTTTTGTGCAATTTTAAGCAATTTTAAACAAATTTTGACCGATTCTAAACTTTTTAAACAAAATTTCAACAGTTCTTATGCAATATTGACAAAATTTTTCATTAATTTAATCATTTTGCACAACTTTTGTGCAATTTTGCACAAATATGTAACAATTTTGAACAATTTAAACGACATTGTGACAATTTTATTCAATCATGAGCAATTTGGGATAAATTATGATCGATTCCGGACTATTTTTACAAAATTTTGATAATGTTTTGCAGTTTTTACGAAATCTTTCATTAATTTAATCGTTTTGCACAATTTCTGTGCAATTTTGAGCAAATGCTGAACAACTTTAAACAATTTCAACAGCATTTTGACAATTTTGTGCAATTGCAAAGATGATATCAACAACGGCAACTATTATTATTATTATTTGTATGATTTTTTTGTTTTATTTCTTTTATTCGTTGTTTTTCTGGATAGATTTTTTTGCAGCGATATTTTTGATGTTGTTGTAAATTTGTCACATTCATCTCTCGTTTCCTACACTTAATCCGCTTCAATTCTCGAGCAATTTGAAACGTCATCTTGCTTTTATAAATTCATAGCCATTGGAAGTACTGCGAAACGAACTTTTTAATTCGATAACCTTTAAATTAATTGTTATTCAAATTGAATTCATTTCTCAGTTTATTTCAATTCTTAAGCGATTTCTTTAATTGAAACGGTCTCTGGCGGATTTCCGTGCACCGTGATTTATACCTGTTCGTAAAGTTTTCGAAACTATGAAAAGTTCTTTCTGCGAAACGACATCGTCGCCGCGGATTGTCGGGAATAGAATTAATAAAAGTTTTGTTTTTTGGAATGACGTAATAAAGCTACACACACACGGCAAACTTTCCGTAACATTTACCATAATGGTGATCTTTTCCGCGCAAGAAAATTCCGGTATGTTTTTGGGTTATTCGATTAAGCGAGGTAGGGCTGTGGTGGAATATGAAAAGGATTAATACACCCCGAAATACTTTTTGTTACCAGCGGAAAATTTTACGTTTGATTCATTTTGATGGGAAATTTATTCGAGTGTGGTGAGAGCGAAACGGTCGTGAAACAATTTCCACGCTTTTTGGAGGGGGCGACGACGCCTAATCGGGTTTTATGTTCGAATGCGAAACGTGGCAAGAAAAAACCACCGTGCGTCGTATATTTGCCAATCAGAACGAAAGACGTATAAGGGTAATTTAAATGCTAAATTTATCTGGTTCTTTGTTCGTATGATACCTCGGAGATGTAAGCCGATAATAAATACTCGTATTGTACGAGAAAATTATACAAATGTCTTTAGCCTACTGCGAAATATTTTCCGCGTCGTGATTCATATACGCGAACGTGTTTCCGGGGGATTCGTCCGGGTAAATAATGATTTAGAATTTTTCACGATGCCATTTTTTGCCTTTTGTTTTCGCGCCCTTCGATGTTGAAAAATTCGTTTATTCGGGAAATTTACGCGGTTTTGTGGCGTATACGTCGACGACGATGATGAAACGACCGGCCTCGTAAAACGAAGACGATGTCGTAAAACGATACGAATGAGGACATGATCTCAGATAGGGTCGTCTTACCGGCGAAGAGAGCCCGAGCACGTAAAAAATTTGCTTATAAAAAATTATCGTATTGTGTGTTGAATCTCTACAAGTGTCGCGGTCTGCAGATTATGGTGGTAAGCTCGCGGAAATGGAATTATAATATACAGGGTGTCCGAAGCTGAAGTGGGGTTAATTCAATGATAGAGAATTTTTGTCGATAATTTAGGATGCTTTGAAGTTGTCAGTATCGTCGATAAAAATAATATGTCGAAAGTTTTGCGGATCCTGAAAATTGAAGGGGTTGAGATACACCACAGAAATGGCGACATCTTCATCCTCAAATAACCTTTTCAATAATTTAGTTAGACTAAATTGCAATAACTTATTTTTAAATTATTGTGGAGTAGTAAAAATTTGTTTATTATGAATTTTTGACTACCTTCAAAATTGGAGGCGTCACAGTAAAATGAAAATTTGTATATCCCATTCAATAAAATAGTAATCAAGGAATCGCAGAAAATTGTAATTACCAAGTAATTACAGTCAAAACTGTAAATACCAAATAACAACAGTAAAATTTTAATTACCGAGTGTTACACAATAATTATAGTAAAAACTGTGATTACCAAATGATTACAGTAAAACCCGTAATTACTGAAAAATTTCAGTAAAAATTATAATTACCGAGTAATTGTAATAAAAATTATAATTACTTACTAATTATAGTAAAAACCGTAATTATCGAATGGTTACGGTAAAAAACCGTAATGCCTGAGTAATTACGGTAAAAATCGCGATTCCTGAGTAATTACGGTAAAAATTGTAATTACTGACTAACTACAGTGAAAACCGTAATTACTTACTAATTATAGTAAAAACCGTAATTATCGAATGGTTACGGTAAAAAACCGTAATGCCTGAATAATTATGGTAAAAATCGCAATTTCCGAGTAATTACAGTAAAAAAATCGTAATTCCTGAGTAATTCCGGTAAAAATTGTAATTTCTGGGTAATTGCAGTAAAAATTGTAATTCCTGAGTAACTACGGTAAAAATCGTAATTCCTGAGTAATTACGGTAAAAATCGTAATTTCTGAGTAATTACAGTAAAAATCGCAATTCCTGAGTAATTACGGTAAAAAATTGTAATTTTTGTGTAATTACGGTAAAAACCGTAATTTCTGAGTAATTACGGTAAAAATTGTAATTTCTGAGTAATTATGGTAAAAACCGTAATTTCTGAGTAATTACGGTAAAAAATTGTAATTTCTGAGTAATTATGGTAAAAATCGTAATTCCTGAGTAATTACGGTAGAAATCGTATCATCGAGCAATTATAAGAATTGCAATTATATGATGAGATTACGACAATAATTGTGGAAATTTTCATATCACTCTAGTGCTTTCAATTTTGAAAATGGACAAAAATACGTTATAACGTTTTTTGTAGAGCCTTGAAAAAATTGTAGATTTGGTATCGTTTGTTTTTGCACAACTTGAATACTAAAGGACATAACATTTAAAAATTTTCATTTTACTTTTGCGCTTCAATAATAAGTATAGGCAAAAATAGATTATCAAGTTTTTTGTGGCGCTTCAAAGGATAAAAAAAAATTATAATTGCTTATTTTTGCATAACTTAAAAATTAAAGGATTTATGACATTTATAAACGTTCTTTTCACTTTAGCGCTTTTAATTCTGAAGATAGACAACAATTCATGAAAACTGTTTTATCAAAATTCACTGTATCTATAAATGATATAATTTTGTGGTGTAGTTTAGCCCCTTCAATTTAAGATAAGTTGCTGCTCAGAACGAAATTACCGTTTTGATGATTTGAGACTCAAACTTTAAAAAAACTTATAAACCAAAATACGTCTGAACGCTTCGCTTCATTAATTAAAGCTCTTTGGAGCTTTCTTCTTCGTTTAAAAATGAAAAGTTTAAAAGAAATAATCAAGTTGTACGTTTTTAGTCATCGCCGCAACGCGATACTAGCGCAGCCACTCATCGTCGATTTTTCCTGCATTATGAAAATAGGCAACTTTGACGGCTGGTGACGGATTAACACGACGGTTCGAGGTGTCTAGCTGGTTTTTCTATTTTTCGCCGGTTTAGAAAATACGTGTATTTCGGATATTCTAACCCGGACGTCATTACTCAACTGTCGTAAAGGACTTTTCCGTAAAGTAAATTTAATTAGGTTTTCCGACGTACGTTACGCGTACAAAAATAGTCGTTTATTTGGTTAAACGTAAAGCCAATAAATTACAAAAGCCAACAAATACCCGGACTATTCGAAATATATGCATACGTAACGTTTAATAGTTTATATAAAATGCTCTTCGCAGACGTACCAGGGCGTTTCTATTATTTGTTATGTTCTAAATGGTGTGACCTGAATAGTAATACTGTCAAATTCAGGCGGCTCGAATAAGTTTCAAAATCTGCCTACGCGAAATTGACTCCGAAGCGGGATTTTTTCGCCATTTATTATCGAAAATTTCAATACGTTATGTCCGGTTCGCACGTACTAAGTTGTCACAAACAACGTCGATTTCTTCGATCCAAGTTTCCATGTTCTTAGCTACGATTGGCTACGGTGGTGAGTCTTTGAGATGGAAATAGCTAGGTGACGTTTATCGGTACCGGAAATGATAAATTGGCGCCTTTCTGAATCCCACGTAGGTAAATGGATCTCCCGATGTAAGTTGAGTTGCCAAGTTTATGCCTTGTAGGCGATAAATCGCTGAAACTTTAACGAGAAAGACTCGAGTTCGTAAAAATTAATTATATGGAGTAAAAATTAATGGTGTAGTTATGGAAAATCTTAGCGTTTAAGAATCACTCATCGTAGATGATTCGTCTAACTTATATCGAAAGTTTTCCAGCTTAAGTAAATGGAATACGCGTTTTCTAATTTATAAAGATGTTGCTCGTGGTTTCCAAAATTGTTTCTGGATCTTAAAATAAACGGATAGTTCTGTGAAAGTTTTAGTTGGAAACATCGAAACAAGTTTTTAATTGTTAATTTTCCATTGTTTTTTTTTCATGGGTCAAGTAAATGAAACGAAAGTTTTTTGTCGTTTTGGTATTCGTATTTCAAAATTAATCGAATTGGAATTTTTCGTGGTATTTTCAAGTTTAATTTGAAATGAAAATTTCCAATTTTCTTGAAATTTTGTGTAATTAAAATTGTAGGAGAAAGAAAGGCGAATTTTATTTTGTTTCTATTTTTCTATGTTTATTCAACTTTCACAATTTGTGCTTCTTTAAAGTTATTGTAGGGTGAAAAGTCGAACCACCCTTCCCTCCTACACTATTTCACCTTCACCGATTTTGAGAAACTTTTATCACAAATAAATTTACAAACGAATTTTTAATTTTTTTCAATTTCGTGTAATTAACATGGTGAGGTGGGGAAAGAGAGGTTAAATTTTCTCGATTTTTTTCGTGTTTTTCTTTTTTTAACTTTCTTAATTTCAGCTCATTAGAGTTATTGCGTACATAGGAGAAATTTGACATCCCCTCTCCCTCCACTGTTGTGTTTTTTTGGAGCAATTACGAAATATTGTTTTTTCAAAATAAGTTTTGCCGTAAAATTGTGGATAAAATGACAGGAAGTGTTGACCGAAAAGAATGATTTTCAACGAATCAGATGGTTATTTTGATAGTTGAATTCAAATATAAATTGAAATTTAATGTCGACATTTCGGTGTCGAATTCAATGTTTCGATTATTTGAATTTCGATGTCATTATTTCAATTTCAACGTTACGATTTTTATTTACGATATTTCGACTTGAATTTCAGTGCTTCGTGTCGTTTTTAATATTTCGATTGTTGAGATTTCGACGTTACTATTTCAATTTCGAGAATTCGAGTTTTTAATTTCTTCAATTTCGATATTTTCATTAAAATTTCGATGTTTCGGTGTTGATTTCAAAATTTCGATGTTACTAATTCAATTTCAATATTTCGACGCTGCAATTTTCAATTTTTCGATTTCGATAGTTTGCTAAATTTCAATTTTTCATGTCGTTTAATATTTTGATTATTAAAATTTCGATGTTGCTATTTTAATTGCAATATTTTGATGTTCAGTGTTGATTTCGAGATTTTGATGTTACTAATTCAATTTTTCGATGCTACAATTTTTAATTTTTCAATTTCGATAATTTGATTTCGATTTTTCATGTCGATTTTAATATTTCAATTATTGAAATTTCAGTATTGCTATTTTTATTGCGATATTTCGTTGTTCAGTGTTGATTTTAAGATTTCAATGTTTCGATTTTTCATATCGATTTTAATATTTCGATTATTGAAATTTCGATTTTACGATTTTTGATTTTTTCAATTTCGAATGTAAATTTTGATATTCCGTGTCGATTTTAATACTTCGACGTTACAATTTCTGATTTCTTCAATTTCGATATTTTGATTTACAATTCCATATTTCGATTTTTATATCGATATCTCGATTTTAATGTTGAACGTAGATGTTTGAAATTGAGTTATTTTTTGTTTCGATGTTAGATTCCTGTAATTCAATTTCGATGTTTGATATCGACATTTTTATTTTCATATTTTTATTTCTAAATCAATGAATTTTTCAAAATTCAAACTCAAATTTGTGAAGATGTTATTTCATGCGAAGATCTTGCTACTCGCACTTTTTTTTCTTTCTTGAAAAAAACAACCGAAAGTTTCTCAAACAACTCGAACCTTTTAGTTGAAGTACTTTGGAGCCGAAAATATCGAATTTTCATTTCACGACTCTGGAGAAGAAAATATACGATATGAAACTTGAAGATACCAAACGCAGAACCTTAGAAGTAATATTTATGTTAAAAAGGGAAGAAATCTATTCCCTTTATTAATTGAGATAACTTCACAGACGAAGCATAGAAGGAAGAGTATTTACAATAGATCGAAAAGCAAAAAAAAAAACTCGACGAAATAATTGAACTTGATAAATTCTGAACACCTTGGACCCAGCTCAAAAGCATCACTTAAAGTGGCCCGTAACACCCACGTAAATCTAACCTCCCTCAACAAAGAAAATCGTCGAAGAATTTCATAACATCTCGAAGTAGTAAAATTTCGCATTCCTTTTGGAAATTTACTCCAACGCAATAACTCGTCGAAATACAATTAAACATCCGGCACAGGGTTGTCCACAAGTTTAGCCAATTACCTCGTTAAATCGCAAAACAAAGGAGAACTTTGAAACTTTCGCCCAAACATCGATTCGCGAGAGAGCCGAATTAAATATTAAATGAGCTTGTTGGAAACTTACAATTCGCCAGCGAGGTATTTTTTTAACACCTTGATCATTTTGGAGAATTCACAAATGAGTTTCGACGTTCGCTTCGGCGAGATATTAAGATGAGAAAACTTTAAAAACTTTACCGACGATTGTTGCTAGGAATTCGAATGAAACACGGAAGCTTGGTAAAATTAAAGCGAACTCTGAAAAACGAGGTTATTAAAAATACATACACTGGTTGCTTTTCGTTTAAGTGTGAAGGCCTGTAATGTTTTTAACGTAAAAACCATAAATTTTCGATGCGCCTTTTCCAAAATATACATTAACAACGTTGAAAATTCCCACCTCAATGCCGCATTTTGAGGTTTCGCTTATACAATTTACAAAATATTATACCCCTTCGTGCTCATTTCCGACATCCTTAATAGCTCTACTCGCCGTTATGATTTATTACTTTCAAATATGGGATATTTTTCCGCACGTGGGCGTAGGCAACCATTATGTTTAGGAACCCCTTGCAACGTTCCTATTCGATAAAATAATTACGACGATAACGTCGAAATAAATACATTCCGAGCGTGTAACTTTTAATCCGAAAAAAAACCGAATGCGACAACTCGTCGACTTGATCAATTTTCGCAGCCTTAAAAAAAAGCACCTACCGCATACGAGTATTTTGAAAACATCGAGTTAATTTTACCGCATCCACGTCAAAGCCTCCATCGCCTTTGGGGCCTTTATTTATACACACGAATTGCGAAACTTTTCCCTATACACGTGACCCGAAAATTATTCGCTATCAAAGGACGGCTTTTCTTTTCTTAAAATTTAATTTTCATCCGACCCTTTTTACGCCGAGCCGACGAAAAACTCTATAAACGTCCGAACGTGAAAACGGCCGTAAAAAAATCCCTCATTAAGCGGCCAATTTACCAAGAACTCACCTTTGGGAAGTTGCTCGTCAAATGTCTTCGAAACAATATCAAAGGTTCTTCGCGAATAAATTACTCTTTCGCGAACGTTTCCGCGTCACAGCATTTTCGGTCGCTTACATCTGTTTAAATCCTACGCGAAAAAAGATTGAAAATTTTCAAAAACCGCGTTGTAATCCTTTCGAGGGTAAATTAATGAAGTAGCCTTTCAACCGACGTAAAAAACTTACTCGAACCGATGAATTTTATATAACTCAAACGCGAATGAGTTTTCGGCGTGAAAAAAAGTACAAGCGATGAAAAAGGGATTCACAGTGGCCATGTTTTATCGCCGTAAATCGGTCAAATATCTGTTAAAAATTTATCCGCTTCGTAGAATAATATGAAATATAATAGAAACGAAAACATGATAGACATCGGCTCCGAGAAAATTCATCTTCATTTTGCTTTATTTTTTTTCCCTCTTGTACATGGTGTCTCGAAAGGAATGTAACCCTTGTGAATCGGTAGCAAGCCACGTGAAAACAATTCGCTCGAAAGAAATGTACGCTCGAGGAATTTCGAAATTTGTCTCTTTGATGTGGATTCGAAATGTGGATACCTACGAGGAATGTTGGAAATTTGCTTTGGCTTTATGTGCAATATTTTTACATGAGGATATTTTTTAACGAGCATTGTTTTTTTTTATTGGGTTTCTATTGGTGAAGATTTTCTCGAAAACGAAATTGTAATTTGTTGAATTTCGTATTTTTTGAAGATGTTTTGACGATAGTGGCGTAGGCGAATCCCCCTACTTTCCTTGGTGGTGGTCGACATTTTTTCATGCGCCTACTTCTCGCGTAGTTTGTAATTTATGTCAGAAATTATGTAAAATTTTTATAAATTTATTGTTTGCAAAAAATTTGTCATATTTTGTGCCTTAAAAATAAGGAAGATTGTTGGTAATTTTTCTTTGGTTCGAAGTACCTCCCCCCACCATGTTTGAACTTACGTTGCCCGCGACATCGAACGATTTGTTCGTTGGCGCAGCAGATTTTTAAACGGTTTAGAAGTATTGTTGAAATATCGAAGTCGAAGATGCAAGTCAAAAATCAAAATGTCGAGATTGTATTTTCGAAATTACCGTTCAAAAGTCGAAATCATGATATCGAAATAAAAATATTAAAATTAAAATATCGAAATTAAAATATCAAAATCGAAATCGAAATATCGGAATCGCAACATCAAAATATCGAAGTATGTATTGAAATTAAATAATCAAAATTGAAATATCGAAATCGAAATATTGAGATTAAAATATCTAAATTGAAATATCGAAATCGAAATATTGAGATTAAAATATCTAAATCGAAATATCGGAATCGAAACATCGAAATCGAAGTATGGGAAATCGAAGTATTGAAATTAAAATATCGAAATCGAAATATGTATTGAAATTAAATAATCAAAATTAAAATATCAAAATTGAAATATCGGAATCGATACATCGAAATGGAAATATGGAAATCGAAATATTGAAATTAAAATATCGCAATGTCGAAATCGAAATATGTATTGAAATTAAATAATCAAAATT